>JALLAY010001338.1:0-10732 GCA_036939635.1 Cyclotella baltica | reverse complement strand
AACGACTCGACACACTTACAGGATATGGAATAATGCAAATTTTTTGTTTCATTAAGATACGTTAAAATTTTATTTCTAAACTTTAAAAAATCTCTAGCGGCTGCTGTGCAATCACTAGTGAAATCATATAGTAACCGATGATCATGTTTGTAGAATGGTGGAAATGAAATCAAGTTGGAGCGTGGGAGAATCATGTTGAGATATAAAAGGTAAGATTATTTTTATGCTATTAAGTTTCTAATAAATCACTTCGTTACCTTCCAAATCAGAAAAGATGTCCTCTGGCCCATCAGCTAAGTTCCTATCAGCCCCACCCAGCCCCAACGGAAAGAGAAGGCGAGGGCGATGAAGAGGAAGAGGAAGCAGATGGACGACTGCATTACATATCTAGATAAGTGATCCTTTTCATCACAATGAAGTCGCTGGGGAGAATCACGAGGTCGCCGATGTCTCGATATCGTGCTGTCTCCGTCGGCTCCATCATTGTCACCATCTTGGCCGAGTTGTTTTATCTGCCCAACCTGGCTCAATTTTCATCCCTGATATCAACAGATTCAAAAGCGTCGGTGTCAACTAATGTAATTGAATTTGAAGGGGCATCCAATTTCCTCTCCCTCCTACGCTCAGCCTACGAAAAGAAACGAACTAATCCATTACCGCACTGCCTAAAACAATTAAATGCAACTGAAGATGAATTGGAAATACGTCGCTTCAATAGAGCAATAGAAATCGATTGGATAGGACGTAATATATCCTCCATAGAGTCATCTTGGAGTAGCATAGAAACGGCCTCTTGTCACTTTGTCGGGTTGGCATTTCCTCCTACAAAAGCTACAATTGATGCAGCTTTGAGTCAAAAAACTTACCTTTCGGCATTTCATACACCTAGCCAATGTGATGGTTTCAAGTGGGAAAGGGATAGATTGTACACTTGTCGTGGGATAAATTATGGAGGGACATTGGGTGCCAATTCTGTAAAGGGCTGCGTCGAGGAGTCATCCGGTGGGTATATAAAGGCATGGAATAAAAGAAACTCAAATGATGTCATTTTGCAGTGTTTGAAACATTTCTTGCAGCAAGACGAAATAGGTGACATGTTTGACATGAATCTAGTGGAAGCTAATGCTGCAAACTTTACAAAGATGGAATACCTTGAAAAGAAAGGATATGGTGCTTCAAGTGATGTAGATTGGAGCACACGTGCTTTCCTTCACTGGTCGAAAGTGGTATTGGCTAATACAACAAAATCCAATTCTGACACATTGCCGCTTAATGCAATTGAACAGTTGTCAGACGTTTTGAAAAATTGCAACATCAGTTCATTATGTAAATGCGTCGATGAGTTGAGACCTCCATCACCAGGGGCAGACAATGCACCACGACAACAGGAACAGATGTGGCAAAAATATGGCGTACACCTATCAACTTCTACAATGCAGCAATCGCCTTCATCATTACTACGATCCTTTCCAGCATCTATACAAGGAGTTCTTCCACCTCCACCAACAGCCATATCCATATATTCCAAAAATGCCTTGCTTGGCAATCCACTGGTTAATGTTGAGTCCGAATTTTATTTCCCGGGATGTACACAGTATTGGAATGCTGCGTCTCCAACTGCATATGCATTTTTAGAGAGCAATGAAGAGGTGAAGCGAAATGGTACATTTTTTGCTCATTTGGCAGGAAGTCCAAAAATTCTGCGTAATCATATCATAAGAACTTGTGCTTTAGATGAATTAAAATGTCCTTTTCGCGTATATGATATGGTGATTGACGTGACTCAAGTTTACTGTGGTGGTTTCTTCCATTGGATTGTCGAGAGTAAGCATGTTTGTTAAGCTCATATTTCATTTACAAGTACAGGTGTTGTCTCACCAATGCTTTTTTGACTCCTCCATAACAGTCTGGCCTCGCCTAGCTCCATTCTTAGATGCTCTATTATCAAAAGATATGCCGAAGTTTGTCATTCGTATCGGCTGTGAACCAAAGTTCCACTCACAATTCTACAACTTGGTAGGTTTATACAATATTACACTGATTGGTGCTCAACCGTACGTCCTGTGTTTGCAAAAGAAGTTATTGCCCCAACAGAGGGTATTGCCCATTCGCCGTTGCTCAATTATTGGAACTTGGTTGCTATGCGTCAAAAAGTTCTTGAGCGTTTTGAACCTATTAAAAAGGCAGGAAATAGAACAGTATTGGTGCTGGTACGAGATGCGTCGCGGAGAGGGGATGGACATATCTACAATGAAACGTTTTTGAAGGAGCTGAGTGATGGTTTACCAATCAACTACAATATAGTACCCTACCGATCGTCTGACACCCAAACTATATCCTGTATCGAATGTCAAGTACGAGCGTTCATGGCGGCAGATGTCATCATTGGTAGCCATGGAGCAGGTCTATCACTTACACTCTTTGCACCTGCGGGTGCTTTAATTTTAGAACGGATTGCTCAGGAGGGTGACAGTGGTGTTTATGCTGAGTTGCCTTTTATTTTGGGAATGAAGTATTTTCCTATGCATTCTGATGCTGGTGCACGTGCTTATAGGGATCTAATTATTTTTGCTGATGGATATTGATACTGACTTATGTCTGTCTTTAAGTGAACAAGCTTGCGGGTTGGTATTATTTCTCCATTTCAATGAGACATGATGTAAATAGCAGCGTAAATTCCCCGTGTATGGAGTGGCTTATATTTCTCAGTCTGATAACACACTTAGGATCACCATGATTTTTCTATTAGTTTACACGTCCTTGTGGAATATTTTGGTAGTGCATCTCTTAATCAAGTGTTTCTTGTCCTTGGTAAAAGTAAGTTAAGTAAAGTCTTCGCCAGGACGCTTACTAAATCTATCCAATACAAGTGCTCATTTGCTGTGTAATAGAATAAGGTATGAAAGGTGGATTCGATATATGATGTACTCAGACAAGCAACGTTCAGTTATCTGTGGTTATCTTTGCTTCTGCCGTTGTTTTAATGTGTAATAAATAACCAGCCAGAACCGTTTCCATAATCAACACTCCTTGAGCAATTATATACTACTGTAGTCAGTGTCTAAATGAAGGAACTGGCTGAAGGCAAGTGTTCCGCTGAGGTGGAGTGGTTGGTAAGACGAGGATATGTTCTCAATTACTAGTTCTACGAGAGCATTCTACATATAATGTCTGCTAGGTTAACTTAAAATCAACAACTTGCCCGTTATTAATTTACAGGGAACAAATCACTGCTGCTATGTGAAATAAAGATTCAATGATATGGATCAAAATGTTTACCAAACAATATTTCATCATGTTTTCACATGCATGAGTTCTATAAATGACATTGCTGATGTGGTGTCTATAATTGTGAAACCAGCACACATACTATGTACTAATTAGCGATTAGATCAACTGAACAATGTAGATGTTTCAATGTTAATTCTGTAGAATATATTGATGCACTGCACTGCACAACCAGAATACCTTTTAGATTCAAAAAGGTTTTGACCATGTCATGAAAACCATTTCAGTAAAAAAAATTCTTTGAAGATCTGAAGAGCATCTTATTATTGCTTATTTTCCTTAGCTTTGCTTGGAGAAAAATGAATATGAAAAAACAAACTAGGATTTGTATTCTGAAGCTTGATCGAGGTTGATACATACTAGACTATTGATAAGCTAAATAATACGTATCTGCACACACGCTACAGAGGTATGCTCCTGTCTTATATCTTAACCTATTGCACACATTAGGCCTGTCACATTGCTGGAAGGATGGCAATCACATGATAGCAATACTGATTCAGCTTCTCGGAGAGAGACTAGAACAAGAAGATTATTTTGAACTTCAACGTTCACCAGGACTATGGAAATGCGTCTACAGGCCTGTATAGTTTACATTTGCCGTGGGTGATTTTGGAGTCAAGTATGTTGAGAGAGAGTGTGTTGAGCATATAATGACAGCGCTACACAAGAACTACAAAGTTGAAGAAGACTGGACCAGCAACGATCTCAGCTGGAACTACGACCAAAGAAACATAGACACTGATAGAAAGAAATACGCATTGAAGAATCTCAGAAAATAAGACCATGAGAAACCACGAAAGCACATGCACTGTTTACCTGTCCCAACCAGCTGCTCAAGAAGTCACACCCAAGGATACTAGTTCTCCGTCATTGGACACAAAAATGAATCAAGTTAGTCCAGAAAAGAGTTAATCTGTTCTCTATTTAGCAAGGACTATTGACTCTACTATCCTCGTGGTCCTGAATGCAATTGTAAATGAACAGGCCCCTCCAACTAAGTGACAAGACAACTATTACTCCAACTACTCGACTACTTAGCTATGCAACCAGATGCATTGGTGTGATCCTATAAGTCTGCCATGATACTAAGTAACCACTCAGATGCATATTTAAGTGCACCAAAGGCAATGAGATCCTAGCAGATTACCCCTCTAAGGCTCATCCAGTAGCACACAACCAAGAGGTATGCCCAATTTATCTCAATATTAAAAATATTAGATTTAAGATTAACAATTCACGATTAATATCTCCTGCCCAATTATCTAATATTTAAGTCAACAATCTAGACTACTAGAGTACAATATCATTCCAAGTGAGAGACTCTCGATTCATATAGTTTTTGTACACATTCCATTCAACCTCTGGCGTGAGCCCTGGCTTCTTCTTCAAAGCCACCACACTTCTTGCATAACCAATCACATCATAATAATCAAGGACATCTTTGAAGATTTTATACCGAATCCAGAAATCATGCATCAACAACACTGAATTAGAATGGAGATAGGGCAATAGTTTTAATGCACATTGCACCCTATATCTTCCATCTACCAGTGCCACATCAAATGTAGTGATATTGGCATCTGCCATGGCTTTCGTGACAGAATTGACGTATATATTCAAAACACTCTTCACATCAGCATCTGATGTTTTGGCCTCCAGCTTACCGACTGGTTGTGCCATCTTAACAGGCTTCCCATCTACACCAACCAATTCTGGGCAAAAGAAATGTAACTTTCCTTCTTCTCTCATGCATTTTACTCTTGGCTCTTCGCCTACCTTTTCACACCATGGTGGGAATCCATCAATAGCAATCACCTTGTTTGTGGCCATTAGGGGATAGAATGATGTAGATTGTCCACATCCCCATTCTAAATAATTAGAGGGCTGGACATTGGCCAATAGTTTTGTGATGAATTCAAATTCTTCAGGGAACATCATTGGAGATTTGTACTCAGTTGCCACTTTTTCACATGTATTGCTTTGTGCATTAGAAGACTGGCGAATAATTCTGGCTTGCTCTGCAACCCAGTCTATTAATGCAATGGTCTTTTCATTCCGTTCTTTGTATTGGATATTGTTATCGACTGGCCAATATATGTCATCTCCGGTAGTTGTCGAGTATTTGAGACACGTAGGGGCCGGTAGAGAGAGTTTATCACGGTACAAGTTTTCGGTGCACATTTTTGGAAGGTGTTTACACTTCTCTGCACAAAATTCAATGGAGTCTATTGGCTCTGGTGGTGGCGAAGTGTAGCTGCTGCTTGATTCTTTTTCTAACGACTTGGGAGCCTTATTTTGCTGAATTTCATCATTGTTATAGTTTTCCTGATTGGTAAACTGTAATGCAATCGGACTCATGCGAACAAATGTAAATATCATCATCAAAACAGCTAAACCATGGAGCATAGAGAGCCATCCCACGTTGCGAATGGGTGTCCTTTGGGCCCAATTACGGGAGGAGAGGCTAAGAGCCATAATCGTTCCTCGCCACAATAGCTCGTCTATTTGTTCGACGTCTCAGGAGAGCCGAGAGCTGCCGAGAGCCGAGAGGTGCCGGCGGCGGCGGCTTCGGGTTGGAATCCTCCAGCTGCTTTTATATTTTAAAGGTATTTATAGTTTTATTAATCAATAAATACCATTAAGAAATATATCAATTTGAACCCTCTTCAGGTGGATCGTATCGCAAAAATCTCAACGCAAGTAGTAGGCAACAGTACAGTCGTGGTCATGATCGTGGAGCAAAATCGCTCTAGGGTGAGAAGGCGCATTTTAATAGAGCAGTGACAAATAGCAAATGAAAACAACTTTACAATGGAAATCACAAATCAATCTGAAGAGCTGCAGCGAGATGAAAGAAGCAACTTAGACGAATGGGGTAGCTTCGTTGGTAACACAGACATAATCTACTTACACGGTGATGGAGTTGTGCAATCGATACGAAATGGCGATCCAGCCATCACATCAGTAGAAGCATGGTTTCAACAAGATCGCGACTTTACTTTCGATCCAGAACTAGCTGGAGAAGCCATAGGTAAAAGCAAGTACGTTAAACACTTATGCCTGACTCTAGAAGATTACACAAGAGAAGATATAAGGTCATTCTGCAAAGGGTTGGTTAAGAACAGATCAATAGTGTTGCTGAGGCTCTATTGCATTGGAAACTATCGAAGCAAGATATTTAAGTATCTGATCCCATTCTTCGCACATAACACCAATCTTGAATCATTTGAGACGGGGTGCGTCAGGGGTCTTCCTACAAACATGAAGAAAGCAATTGATGCCAGCACGTCCCTGACATATTTGGAAATCATACCAGACTTGGATTACAATTGGAATGATATAAATCTGGATACTGCAATTGAATCCATCATAAATAAGTCTGGGCTGCGCCATTTATATATTAATGGATGCATGCTTAACAAAAAGGCTTGCCAAATAATCAGCAGCACGCTCTCTGATATGAACTGCCCATGGCGATCCTTGTCGATTCATATAAACGAGCCGCCCTCCAATCGTCAGGATGTTGCTTTAGATCTGATTGCCAAAGGTTTAGGTCAAAACAAGTCCTTAAGGTGCCTAAAAATTGTTTCATTTGATCTAGAGGTTACCACATCGCTTCTTTCAACACTCCAAAATATGTCATTGAATTCAGTAGAAAAGCTACATTTGGAAGGGGACGAATTAACGGTTACAAGTCCAGAAGTTCAGACAGTAGCAAAACAAATTCCCAATTTGACGAGTCTCATTGTTGAGTACCTGAACTTTACACCATCAGTTTGGAAGGCATTCTTTGCCATGGTTTTTCATCCATTGATGTCATTGCAAGAGTTGAAGATTATGGGCTCTGTTGAGAATGATATCCGTTTACAAGTTCTGGCCGATTCTTCAGTAACTTGTTTGAAGAAGTTAAATCTCGCGGATTATACAGTGACAGAAGATGGACTCGCTACATTTTTGGACGTCATAGAACTACCCACAATTGAAGATATCACGATGTCTATCAGGATTGATGACAATCAAAGTATGGTAGCGCTATCTCGTTTCTTGAGCCGGCACAAAAGGATCAAGAGGTTAGAGCTCGAAGACTTGGAGTCAACTAATGATGATTCTGAAGGTTGGTGTGAAATGGTAGTTGTGTTGAAATCCCATCTAGGTATTGAAGAGATCAAAATTGTCACTTCTCCGGATTACAATGGCAGCATCGCTTACGTTCTGGCGAATGTGCTAGATGGAAACTCTCGTATTAAAAACATTGGATTGACAGTAGTGGGATTAAACCAACTGCAGGCTATTACACGCGCACTCAAACATCCAAGCTGCACCCTAGAAATGTTGAATTTCTTATTCTCACCTGAACAAACTGATATGGATGCCAGCACCATAAGGAAAGAAGCCAATGACATGATTATTGATGCAATGCAAATAAATCGATCTGTTAAAGTGTTGGAATACCGTGACTGGAACTTCTCGTTTGAATATGATTGGGTGTCAATGGTTAACCTATTATGCGACAAATCTAGCGTTGACGCAACTTACAAATCAAACCACGTTCTCGAGTCACTTTCAGAGGTTGGTATCGGAGATTATATACCAGCTGAATTGTATTCATTGCTGCAAATGAACAAGAATCCAAATAAGCATGAAGTGGCCCGCCAGAAAATTTTCAACAGCCATAGTTTCAATGATGTGAACTTTTCACACTCTTCCTTGCCCAAAGCTATATCTTGCATAGGTAAGAGATGTTCAGAAATGGCACTCTCGCAGGTGTATGGGATCTTACGTAATGCTCCAGATGAGTTAAAAAGCAAATAGAAGTCTTTTCCAGTTTGTATGACATTGCTTTGGAGCCTCACTTCAATAGTCGATTCTTGAGTCTGTATGTAGTGTTGTTCTGTGCTATTTGACTGTTGTGCAACTCCATTCCAGGATAGATTTAAAATGATAGCATATTAGAGAGTAAACCAACTGTTGTTAAACTGAGCTAGTCTGATGCCTTTGAAGCAGCTCTGGATCTCTATTCATAAACTTTCACTGCAGTTGCTATGGTTGCTTACTAGAATTAAAAACATACAGTCATTTTTCTGTGCCTCATGGGAAGTTGAAGCTAAACTATTACAACACAAAAATACTAAAACCTACATAGACATTCATATTAGTATATTCTTAAGACGAGCTCTCTAATTGAAGCAGCAACTACAGATTCGACTCTTTATGGCAGGATGCCATAGCTTTCAAGTATGACAACTATTTCAGACCAACAAGGCATCAATCTGCATAACTTTGACATTATCAAGATTAAATATGCAAAAGGTCAAAGGAACTGTGGAAATTGGCTGCCCATCACATTAATTTCTTGGGTTGAGCTGCCTAGCCAGCTTGCAGATAAACATGAAAATTTGTCTTTGCTTAAGATGTTAAGTGAGTGCATTGGATCTTTTCTTCTTGTATTGTAAGAAAAAATAAAACTGTAATTTCCACTCACTTTGCAAAAAAGTCAACCTGAAAAAGTGGAATCATCGACTGTTGATAATCATTTGAACCTCCAATGATATCACAAAACCCCTTCTTGTAATTGTTAAACTTCTCCAGCCATGCTCATCCATCTTTTATTTCTTTGAAGTCACTCATTTTCAAACTATCAATCTTTGCCTCTGCTTTGCTCGGTGGTGTGATTAGAGTTAGAGTGGAGATGATGGCCTTTTGGTTAGAAATGAGTCACAGTTGCCATAATCACCTTCAACCTTGGGAGCAACACTCAAGGAGATATGACTTATGGTCTATGGGTCTTTCTTCCCTTTGGGGAGGTAATTATAGTTGTGTGATTTTTATTCAATGGCAAGATAACAACGGAATAAATTAGTGTCTTCAATTAAAAGTCTCCGCACACTCTTATGCACTTTACTTATACCTATGGCACAAGAGCCCTGGAATCAAGTTTCTGGTGTTCTCATTTTTCATTGCCTGATTTCATTGTAGTAGATCATTAACATAAAACAAAAGGAACACTCTAGCAAACTAACTGATTCCATTCATTGGTAGACTGGACAACTAAATTAGGTATGTCTGGAACCAACATCTACTATTAGGTCTCCATATCAAGAGGTCAATGAGCCTAAAGCATTAGGTTCATCCTCAGTAAAACCATGACATTGATTTCTTTAATACCAGCATCGTTACCCATTGGTATATTTGCATCTGATCTTGTGTGAAAAAATAGTGCATTAACATACCAATTTTCAGACATTCTGATAAGCTAGTGTAGTATCTCAAAATTTCAAGACTTCAAATCACAAGAGGGGGCTGCATAAACTTGACCAAAGAAAGTTTTGGTTACTCCATTATCGAGTGAGAGACCACAAGGAATTCCAATATCATACCTATTGAGGTGGGCTGTGAAGGACTGCAACCTTATGGTCGAACAAGTTTTAATTTGGATTCTAAAGATTTGGGAATATTTTTTAGGCAAAAACAACAGTAGTACTCACCAAACAAGGTAAGATGATCCAGTAGAGGGTTTGGATCTTCCTTCTTGACCAAACCCCTCTCCCTTTGAACAGGTATATTGGGACTAGATAGATGTACATAGTATGATCATGGATGACAATGAAAACGACTGGCTAGAGATCAAGCTATCCGTAACCGTGATGGAAAGAATAGGAGTTCTTGTCCCCAAAACTGGTCGTGGCAGAGTTGGCTCTCAGGATTCGACTTTGCCTATCAATCCTAAACAAGATGATTTGCGTACATGGTTGGCTTACGCAACAGTGAAACCAAGCAAGGAGATGAGACAACACATCACTATGTGCAAGAGTAGTTTGTCTTACACATAGAAGATTGCAGCTATTAGGCAAAGGTGTATCAAGTTGGATATGTTAGACATACAGCAGATACCTGCAGTAATTGACCCAACCGTGGATCATTCTTATGACAAGTATTTTATCTGGGCATTTTGCAAGAGACTCACTCCTATACTTTGGCAATATTCCATTTGATGAAGTTAAGTATAATAAGTTCTCTTTCAACTCATAAAAAAACATCTTCAATAGATAAGGTAGTAACTGGCTAAATTCCTGTTTTCACAAATTCTGTCTGATTGACTTTCAAGAACAAGTTGAAATGCATTATGGCATGACAACATTCCTAAGTCACAACAAGATGGTATTACTTATGCTCCTTACTACGTGATTCTAAAGTGTCTATTTTGGTTCTCAAGGAACACGACTACATCTCCCAAAAATATCCAGGCTCTTTAAGAACAGGGGACTGAGAAGATACAATAGGGAAGGAATGCAGTGATAGCTCAGAAAGGGCTGTATGTAGTGTGCAACTGTCTTCGCGAACTAGTAGATCTTTCAAAGGAGACTCTGTTCGGAATATTGCATAGATTGTTGATATGTGCAGGAACAGGGTAAGTATCCTGCACTTATCGGGCTCCACGTGT
>JALLAY010001337.1:0-10733 GCA_036939635.1 Cyclotella baltica | reverse complement strand
AGAAATCTGTGATTGGCCGAAGCCCCTCAGATTCCCTTCGTTTCTCAAGGGTGTAGGCCTTGATCAACGATTCTAATGTCCGAAGAACATCATATTTCTTTTTCTTCGGCCATTTAATGACCTCTCTAGGTGGATGATCAATAATGAAATGGTCTGTCCTCCGTAGGACTGTATACCTCTCATTTCTGATCTCCAATAATCGTTCTGTGACCATAGATTCCCTCCTTACATCACCACCCTCGTTTTCTCCATGCAAAATATCATTACGAGTTTTCCATAGAGCCTCAAAAATGTCCCACACCCCGCGAATTAATGTTACAGACTGTTCCAGTGCATCCTTCTTGTGCCGTCTTTTCCCATCCCGCCCAACAGGGGGAGGGATCCATTGACGGTGCAATTCTTGCACCCAGTCTGTGTGATGAAAACCTTTTAAGATGGATTGGCTGCCTAGGGATTCCTGGGCTTCAACTACCAGTGAAACATCTTCCGAGTCTTCTTTATAGTTTGGGTCGGGATGTGGTTGGTGAGCAGCACGGCAAACTGCACCGATGAAACCATTATAGACTCCAGATGGAATATCATCTTTTGCCATCAATGATTTTGCCTCGGCAATAGCAGTTTTCAGTGTGTTCTGCATCTCCTCATTTTTGCAGTGGTACATGTGTATGAAGTCCTCTATTTCATCGCCACAGCATGGGCAGATATCATCCTGGCCCAGTTTCTTCTTTTGATGCCCCACATTGAGCCAATCGAACATCATTTTGGTAGTTCGAATGGAGCGTGCAAGCTTCAATCTCGATTTGGCTCTCCCAAGAGCCGATGTATTCATGGCCCCCAACTGAGCATCTGTCCACTCCATAACCTTGCAAATGTAGTTATTCATTTCAGATGCTTGGGACGCGTATTGGATCTGGTCATTCATTTTAGTGGTGACCATGTTGTTTCCGAAATACAATGTGGCTTTGGCACCTTCCATTGGCTTCGGGCGAGTCGTAGGGTGTGTGCAGCGCCGCATACATGCTTTTGCTGCCAGATCACACGCTATGTTTAGTTGGACCTCTAAGGGTCTCTCTTCGAGTGGAGTGTCGTCGTGTTCGTCTTGGTGTGCTTCAACCCAATTGAATTTCGCATCAACAAAATCTTTCACGATATCAGATATCGATTGAATGATATCTGATTCAGCTCGTTCAAGATCAGTCAGAAATAGGATAGCAGGTCCATCTTTGAAGGTATCAACACATGATTCACTATCACAGTGTATTACCACAGGTTTCCTGTGAAGATCATGTTTCCTGATGTATCGAACCAAGCTACGTATCCCCGCGTATTCAGCTCTGTACGAATTGAGATATTTGGGGTTCGTATTGACCGGGGCACTAACAGTAGTAAGCCCCTCTCCCGCTTCATTCACTATCCTCCAGTTGAAGGCTGCTTTCCGCGTAATTGGGTCAAATGAACCATCCGAACACGCAATGAGTTTGTTGGCCTGCTTTAAGATCTCAAGATTGTCTACTTCACACTCTTCTTCAGCCTCATCACCTCTCTTCTGTCGCTCCAACGCCTCATTGATCTGAATTGCATACTCAGCATCTGGTATCCACTTTCCTTCAGATAATTCAGTTAACGTTGTTGGGTGAGCATCAAGTGGGAGCTTCATGGCTGTTCCATCTTCAGTGAAATAGTTCTGAGTCTCAGTCGTGACCAGACGGGTGTAAATTGATGGCCCCGGCTCGTTAGTGGTTTGAAAGACCACTCTCCTCGTGCGATAGGCTGGGTATACCTGGTGTCGCTCAGCCCGGTACCAACTACCAAGGGGTTTATCAAGTCTGACAGGTTGATCCACCCTTGCTCGGATATCTCCCTTACAGACTGCCCTTTTCACAAGTCTTCGGAAGGTATCCCACATTGCCTTAGTAGGCCTAGGTTGTCTTGGCCAAAGCAATTTCGATTTCGCTCTCCATCTACCAGAGAAGCGATCAGGGGGTATTTTTGTGCCTGTGATGTCAGCTAACTCCCCTATAGTGATGGTTCTGGTCCATTTTCTGCACTGATTTGCATGGGCCAATTCCGTCTTAGTTACTCCCGGCAGCTTGATTAGTGTCTCCATGATGCTTTGGTCATCCACCCGTTGGAGTTCCGGACACCATGCACCCTCTATCACAATACTTCCATCTAACTCGTTAAGCCTGCTCCTCAGATGGGATATCAAACCAGGCTCCAAATATGGGAGAGGTATTGTGGTCTCATCAAGGATCGGGGACACTAAACCAGATTCCAATTGTGCTTGGGAGATTAAAATTCGAAGGTCAGTTGATAACTCTCGGCCAAGTTGCAGTTGCCTCATTACCATTGCTATTCCTTTCTGATCTTGAATTGTTTTAATTGAGGGGAAGTTAATTCCTCCCAATTCCAAAGGTGCATAGACTGCAATTCTTCGCATTTTACGGTTTATGCCTAGTTTGGGTAAAAAGGCATTATCAATCAGTACCGCCAATTGGTGTAACTGCTTGATTGTAAACTGTGTGAGTGCCATCGAGTAGCACAGGCTCGGCAGGACATTCACTTTCAGTGCAGTCCATGCTTCATGAAGACGCAGCCTTGTGGTGGACACCCGAGCTGCAAAGTCTTGCGCTTTCTTAAGGCGCTTCTCAAATTCATGACGTTGGGAACCATTTGGGCACATCGAGACGCCCAATCCTTCGTTGGGTTCATTGTGATGTTTATACTTAATCTTTGATGGAATGCCTCGGTGGTCTTTGATCCATACCTCCAGGTCTGGATACTTATTGCGAGGGGCCAATAGATGGTAACCGCCCGCCTCCTGCCATGAAATTAATTGCCAGAAACATTTGTGAAATGCTGAGGCCTGCCCCACGATTGCTGCTAACGTTGTCCACGTTTGAGCATTGTGTTGTATATTGTCTCTGGCTTCCTCAGCTGTCTCTTCATCCGGCGCATCCTCTACATTGTCGGTATCATCAACATAGCCATCCAAGGTCCGGCGGCTTTGCAATGTTTTTGTTACGTCCATCATGGTCGCTCCCTTGCACAATTTGTCATGAATACCAAACAGGATGCTCGATGTTATCGTCCAGAGTTGCATATTATCCGGCTTTCCTTGAACCTCACCACCCATCGGCACGTCTCCTGGGTTATGCTGATATGTGGCCTCTGAGATTCCCGCTGCTGTCTTGACCGGTCTGATAAAACTTTCAACTGTTGCCGCTCTGCATTTACTTGCTGGTTTGGACATCCCAAACTTTCTCGATATGATGGAGTTCATGCTCGTGAGCATTCGGTCGAAGTTAGATTGTAAATCTCCTGGGAATACCGCTAGAGTCCGCTTGACAGTCCTATAATACTCCCATGTTATGAGCTTACGTAGTGCACATGCCAGTGCGCTTCGGCCTTTCCTTCCACCCCATTGATTTGGCGATAGGCCAGATTCTTCTGCATTTGGCATAATGTGTACATTATAGTACCACTTGAGCATGCCATTCCATTCGCCTTCCATCAGTCCAATGATTCGTAAAATATGAATCTTCCTTACGCCAGCCTTCTTTTCCAACATGCAATCAATCTCCCGCCTCCACCTCTCGCAGATAAAACCATACATAAACGGTAGACTTGCCCATAACGAATGGATTTCAGCAAAGTCATCTATTTCCGCAATGGCTTTCCACAGTGTGTAGTGAATTCCTGATGGGGATGATGTTGTGTCTTCAGGTTGGATCTTCATCTGTTCTTGAAAATCCTCAACTGGCATCTGACTGGGGATCTGCATCCTCCTTTCCTTCTGTGTTCGTTTCAAACTTCTAAGAAACTCTTTCATTTCAATGCCCACATCCAATTGATCCACCTCATATGTCCCATCAAGAATTTGGTCAACAATTCCCGTTGTACCTTGTTCCTGCAGTATGGTAGCAAGTGGTGCAATCGTCGGTGGACTCCCCTCGATGAACATTTGTTGGAGATGCCGCTTATTCCTTCTGAGTAGCCATGATTCTATCTCAACAGGTTTTGTAACGCGCTTCCATTCAACCTCTGCTATCGATTCGGGGTTAAGAACTGCTATTGCATGTTCTGTTTTCTCTACTCTGACGGCTCTAGCATCTGGTGGCAAGACTTTGATAGTGCCAATCACATCAAAAACATTCTCTTCCAGTTCACCATATGCCACGAAAATTCCATCATCAAATTCAAATAGTTCGTTCCCCTCTCGGTTCAGGTACCACGTTTCTGTTGGGATCTCGATATAGTCTAATTGCGCCCATTCTGGCTTTAATATTGCTCTGAGTTTCTTAAACATTCCTCTTGCTCTTGCAGCACGGATCATTCTAGTAAGCTCATGGTCAACATCATTTCCAGTATCTTGGGCCTTCTCTGCAGCTAAGTTTTCCAACCAACTGGCTCTCTCTTCGGCATCATCCAGTTCAATCTTACGCTTCTCTCTCCACGCCATAGAAACATTCTGTTGTGCCTCTTTGTATTTCAAGTCCGAGCGGGTTGGCAGAGTGTAACTTAGTTTATCTGCAAGATCTTTAATCTTTTGGGTGAATGCAGTGCCTCTTCTTACACACGAAAAGATAGCCTTGTGCATCCTCACCCGCCTCCCAGCATCACATAAAGCCTCGGATCGCTGGTATCCGAAGTCTTTCCTGCCTGCTGCTGCAGCTGCTGTCTTGATTGCCACCACAATCTCATCATCCAGCCGCTGATAGTCCTCGATATCTGACGGAGTCAATTCTCTAATTGTGGAGTATCTTGCCGCCAGCGCAGTCACCCTCTCTCCAATTTTTTGGTGTGTATAGATCTCTGCCAGTTTGTCTTGGAACATTCGTTTTCTTTTCACATCATACAGTCGAAATTCACGCTGGTATCCCGAACACGGTGTGAAGGCTGTGTCTCCGAAAAGTAGTTGTATATCGAAGTCGACATATTGCATTGTATGATCTGAGCTCACTACTCCATCATGTAACTCCAATGCTCCGGATCGAATCGCTGCTCTTCGGACTTTATGGTCACCAAGGATATAGTCAATCCTCTTTGTGCCACGGGCATAAGTTGTCGGCGCCTCTGTATCATGCGAATCAGCTATAATATCAACCAATCCATGTTGAGTACAGAATCGCCTCATATTCCTCTCGTCAATGGGGGAGTTGCCATCCATCATTACAATGGGATGGTAGCCCCGTTGCCCCCATTCTGAAAGAAGGTTTGAAATATCCCTTAATATATCATTTCTTGGGTCTGGGCTTTTGATACCTGTGGCCCTCATTTCTCGCCACTGTTGCATATAAGCGGTATCTTGTCCAGCGTCCGTTCCTGCCGTCTGACAGACCCGGTATGCCGTAACCAGAATTACTCCGGTCTCATTTCGGCCTCGTAATGCAGCCCATGTGAAGCGGCCCAATCTGTCCGCCCCCCTTGCCTGGATCCTGCCACTCATGTTTCCTCTAATCACCATTGCAGTACCACCGGGGAGGTACCCTTGTTTATCTGATGGGCAAGATGACATCATGCACTTTGCTGCTTTGTGAAAGAGTAGGTTTGCCGCAGTAATAAAGGAGTCCCTTGCATCCTGCGTCCAGTTAATGTTGGTCTCGGCTAAGCCAAGTGCATCAATCTCTAACTCGTTCATCCCGCCGAGTTCTTCCTCACCGACTAAACGCTTTGTTGTCATGATGCCATTAATATTTTGAAAAGCCAGTCTGTAGTGACCACTTCTTTTCATCTCAGTGCTATTCCCGTATGCTTGGATATCCTCCAGCACCTCGGGCTCTGGGCTAGTGCGGCAAACGTTGCGCCTAGCCCATGGAAGCCTAAGTTGTACCATCCTGCGACTCCGAACTCGCAGGCTTTGGCGTCAACTTGATCTGGCTTTGTTGCTTTTTGGTTGGGTTGGTTTGTTTCCTCCCCGTTCGAATTTTAACTCGCTCAACTATGTTAAGGGGGCTCTTCCACTCCCCCTTGTTTTGTTTGTCAACATTTTGGCTGCTCTCCTCGCCAGCCATCACCTGTTCGGTGTCACCCTGGTTGCTCTGGTTGTCACTGACTTCATTTTCTTCCGAAGCTTCCTCTGGTGCCACTTCCTTTGTTGTTAAGACAGACGAAGCTTCATTCCCATTCAGCCCGTCCTCCTGCTCCATCGATTCATTCATGTCCCAGGTGTCTTTCACAGTTGTGTTGTCTAGTTGATCTTTCAGCCGCTGCGTCGTTGGTGTGAGGGTTATTGTTGTAGTGTGAGGTTCTTCAGTTTCCTCTCTCTCATGAATAGGGCTGATATCCCGACCATTTACATATTGATCAAAAGATTGCTTCCTTTCATCCATTTCCTCCTCCAACCTCTTCGCAGCTGACGCTAAAGTATCCAAGGTAGATTTGGGTGTCAAGTAGTTTGATTTCTCCAAGCTCTCAATCGGCTGAGTCTCGCCTCCTACTGGTTGAGCACCCTCTTGATTCGGTCCAGGTGATCCGGACCCTTCGATTTCCGATTTTGCTGTTCCCAGCTTTGGAGTCATCTGGTAAACCTCCCGTAACTGCATGAGATATTCATCCATCAGCACTTTCTGTGACTCCACAATCGTAGTAAAAATGTCTGGGATCAACCCAAACTCCAAGTCTCGATCTCTCTCCTGTATTAGGGTCATCAGTCTCCCGGCTGGGTCTAATACCCTCATTGCCCTTTCAAGGTCAAAAGTGAGTTGTGATCTAAGCTGTGTTGATACTTCATTCACCAACATTGAGAGCCCCTCCATCGAGAGTACGCCCTCACCGCCCGGCAAAATGACTGTCCGTGTTGTTGGTGGGAAGACATGGTTGTACACTGGGTACGGAGGAAGGGGTTCTGCTGGTGCTTCTGGTAGTGTCACCGGGCGGGTCTCCCCAGCCTCACTCTCATTCCTCTCCCCAATCCTAGTGTTAGCATTGGCTGGGGCCACCTGATCTGTTCCCGCCTGATTTGTTGGGGCTTGGTTGTTATCTAACTGATTTCTCTGCCATGCCCCTTCTTCTAAATGTACTGTCTTGGATAAAAATCCAATTCCCTCAGTATCATTGTATGTCACCCTAATTCTATTCAGCCTCCCCGCCATGGAGGTGCCTGAAAGCCAATTTTCGAAGTTCCATGCAAATCTCCCTGTGTCTTGAATGCACCGTTGAATTTGCTTGGAGTTCTTTCTCGAGTATGAGAGGAGGTACATATGTTTTGATTGTTTGTATACATGCTCGAAAGGGGAGGGTACCCAGTTTCCATCCGTATCCAAGTCAAAACACTCCTCATTCATGAGTAGACTAGCAATTGTCTTCTCTGCCGCAACATGCTGACCATGCACATCTTTTTCTGGACAGTGCGTGATCATGTCCACTCCCTCAATGCCTGCAATGATAATGAACATTTGCTCATGCTGACGCTGAGTTTGCTTTTCAATTGCGGCCTCCAAAGTATATTTTCCAGTCGAGTTCACATTTGCAGAGTAAAACTCCCAATCATATGTGTGTGGAAATGATTCCCCACCTCGCTCACATTCATTCAATTTGAATAGTGCCTCCGCCAGTGTGGTACTAATTCTTGGGTCTGCTATGATCAGTCCCATCATAGCACTTCTTGCTTGGTTCGTTGGAAGCATTACATTCTTCCATTGTATGTCAAATTGTTCAATGTCTACCGTGTACATGACCAACACCGACAGTGCATCCGCCAGCTCTGCTCTACAGTCCATGATAGCATCAAATTTGTTGGAGTTAACTGCCACCGCCACTGGAACCATATTCGATTCCTCTATGTTTGCAATCTTCAGTTGTATCTCCTGTTTCTTCAAGTAGTGGTGAAGAGAATCAATGCCCGAAACCACCCTTGAGTTCGAGATATTTATCAAGTAAGCTATGTCCAGGGACGATTCGATTCTCATCTCCCAGTCTAACTTCCTCTGCCAGCTCATTCGATAAACATTTCCCAAGTATGCCCCAGGTAGCTCGCGGTGATCCAGTTGGATTCCAAGCAATGCTGGGTATTGTTGAGCATTCTCCCATGGGTGGAACGGAATGAGTCGAATCACATGCCCCCCAGGTAAATCCCCAACCAGTTTAAAAAGTTTGTCCAAGACTGAAATTGCTGCCGCTGCCGGTGACATTGACCCACTATTAATCTTGGAGCACTTGATTGTGTATGTGCGGTATACATTCGAAGCAAGTGGGTGGCTTCCCACTACTTTGTGTGGAGACGATTCCGTGATCCTCACTACCGACTGTATGCCCAGTTGTTTGGCCATCTCAATGATCTTCCCATCCTGCCTAATAAGGTCCAGGATGTAAATTGTATTTTTATCTCTGATGGCTTCCAATAATTCCTCTCCACGCTCCGAGTAGTACCCATAAATGAATGGCCGGAGGGAATCTAGCAAGTATTGTTTGACCTCCTCCTCCCCCATCTTGTCGAGTCGGTCCTGGTCTATCTTTACTTGAGTCTTTGGAGAGATGAGCCCCTCCTCGTGAATGCGGATTTCCTCCGTTGTTGACCTTTTCTCTTCTGTAGGTTGGTCAATCGGTACGTTATCTCCCAATGCCGTGGCATCATTGATTCCTTTATCTTCATTTGTTTGAGGTTGTTCCGTGGCCTCGGTCACGTCCTCCTCATTCTCCTCTACTGTCTCCCTCAGTGCTCCAAAACGATTTCCAGATGCAGGATCAGTTTTTGAGGTACTAGAATCATTTTTATTGCCAGGTTCTTCAGCTGGCCACTGCCGAGCTACATAATTTTCATTGGAGATGTCAAGGGGTAGGAATCTGCACACTTTTCCTTCCCCTCTACGCATGTTGTGTTTGTGAAATAATCCACGCTTTTGCACCATTGCTTGTATATAGTCCAATGATGCACTCTGTAAGCCCTCGATTAATTCACGTAAATCCTGCGATTGCTCGAAATGACGCAAGATATATGCTGTCAATACTTTAATTACCGCCCTCTTTTTCACCTCCAGTGATGAGGCTTCGGCCCACTTGGTAAGTAGCCCCTCACTTATCAAATGTTCGAAATCAATGGGGGCCGTCTCATGATCGATTTTGTCCTCTTTGAATGTTTGGACTGCTCCAATCCGCATCTGTTTCACGAGGTCATCCTTATTGTTGATTAGATGAATCAACTTCTCTCTGCTGTAGAATCGAAAGAATTTCGCAGCATTCCGCTTCGTTCCTTTGAACTTTGGCGTAGCTTTCTTTCCACGTGCAGCCACGATGTATAATAGCACCGAGTCTCCTTCTCTCGGTGACAATTCACTAACATCATCTTCGTCAATGGGAAAGCTCTCCTCCCGGTGTAGCAGATCCACTAATACTGTCTCTGCCTTCTCAGAATAAACTGTGGGGGGTATTTCTTCACCTTCCCATGGGTTTCGAAATGCATTTGTTTGCTTTTTGTTGGACTGTTGCGTAGAGTTGGTGGATCTCCCCGATTGTTTCCCCCCACTTCTACCGCCTCTGCCTCCATTCCCAGTCCTTCCCCCGCCTCTCGGTGTCGACGGTGGCGTTGACTGGGATTGTCTCTTCATGAGATCTTTGAAGTAGTCGTTATTTAGTGACGACTTTGGATTACTCATGTTGTTGGTTGGGATCAGTGCTTCCCCACCCTCAAATATATCTACGGTGCTTGGTGGTTTTACTCCACGCTCCGCTGTCACCGATGATCTCGTGCCTCGCCGCTTCGCCTAGGCAATGCCACGAGGCTTCTATGGTCTGTAGCCTCTGCTCCAGTCCAGAATCTAGCCGTATTCCGCTCTGCTGTTGATATCAGGGCGGCGCCGGCCGTCTCCGTAAGATCCGGTTTTTCCCTTGGGTCTACCTTCTCTTTACGTATCAAGTATACCGTATTAGTTTGAAAAATCCGTATTTTCCCGCTCAGCCACGTGATGTGAAAAATTCTCTCCACGTGAAAGAGTACGGAAGTTCAAACTTCGAGCAAGCCTATTGTACGAGAAATTCAAGGCCAATGGAGCAACGGAAGCACTGGTTACTGAGTATAATAACCTGGATAAAGAGATCCAAGATCACGCTGAATGTAGCAGGAAAGAAGGTCAAGAGAAAATATGGGTACAACAGATCCCCTGAACTCGGCAGAGCTGGAATGAATCTTAATTTCTGGAAGTCAGTACTATCATCCAAACTGATTCATCGTGATCCACCTCAAAAGTCACACGAAATGGCTCGAAAATTAAACCTTGAGCTGGATGAAATATCTCAAATGCCAACAAAGGAAGTGCGTAAAGCCGTGCGCAAAGCACGAAGTGAACTGCGTGAGGTACAATATAGAGCCTCACAGTATCGTCAGGAATGGTTGGAACGAAATGCGGCAAATGTGGCTCGTGCAGCGGGAGAACCAGATTGGCATAAACACATGGAAAAAATGCTGCAAGATGAACGAGAAAGAGAGATCAATCGCAAGCTAACTGGAATTACTAAAGGTCCACATCAAAGCTTAAATTGGATTGAGGTACCTATGGGGAAGTGGTATTACTCCCATGCCAAGAAAGAGATTTATCGATATGACAGTGGAGTGTTTGAGGCCCATGCAGCCAAGTCACCGTCTCCATCACTAATTCCGACACATCCAGTAAATTTCTACAAGCATCACCATCTTAAGGTGCCACATGATGATATGGTAGAGGCGAAGGTAGAAGAAAAAGAAGACCATATTTTGCTGACAGCAGTCTTCCGTCCTAAAAATCTGTGGAGAACAGTAA
>JALLAY010001336.1:0-10732 GCA_036939635.1 Cyclotella baltica | reverse complement strand
TTACATACAACCAACACAGTGATTTGATTGATCATCTGCAAGTCACAGCACCTAGATCAATTTTTCAATACAATACATAATGATGAATGATGTGTAACTTTTATTAATTTCCTCTCTCAATGCATATCATGCATCCATTCATGAATAAATAAAACCTTAGTAGGCACTTATGGACTTTTACATCTGAATGGTTTAAAGCAATGCAAGCCCGCTGCTTAACAAGAACAATCTGTTCTATGCATCATAGAAAATTGAATGATCATTCTCTGGAGCCCATCATCTCATTCTTTGTTTTGTAGGTACTGGATATTATTCTGTTAAGAAATCTGTAAAATGTGCTGTAAAGTCCATGTTTTGACATCTACTGTACTGTATGAAGTCATCTATTGCTGGCTATGATTGCTTCCAATCCAGTAACTCAGTGTTAAGATTTTTGGACGCCTATTGAGTCACTATGTTGTGTGTGTTTTGTTATGTATTATTTCTTTGTTGTATTACAGGCTCTCAGGCTTGGATTCTACCCAAGCCCTTATTTTGAGACATTTATTTTGTGGTTAACTTGATCTCTTGTAAAATAGATTGGATGCTGGATTTGATCAAGTTCATGCTTTTGGCAAGTATAAAGTGTATTTCTGGATCTATCATTCTCATTGAGTTGTGGATTGGTTATTTTAATCCGTCCATCGTTGGCTCATTGTTACAGGTTTGCAATATTCTGTTATGTACATTGTTTTGGATACAATTAGTGATCAAATATTACTCATTAAGAAGGTCAGAGTTGCATCTTCCAGAAGAGCTCGACATCCAAATAGGGAAACTCCAGATTTCTGTTGATTGTTATCTGTTTAGCATACTGCATTGAGATAGTATCCTCAGGGGTGGCGTCTGAGTTCGAAAAGTCAACTGTAAATTGAAGATGTTCTTACTCAGTTAGTTCGTTCACTTTTGCCTGGAATTGTTTGCACCAGTCAATTATTTCTTCGGTCGACTTGATTTTGTTGAACACTATGATTCTGCTGTCTCTATAGATGCCATTGAATGTAGTCATATTGAATATGATAGATTGGTTAGTAATTCTTAAAATAATAGCAGTCCAGGAGTCACCCTGCCATAGGGGCCAATTCTTCGCCGCAACTGTTAGGCCCCTTGCAAATCTATGACACACCAACTGCCTCTTACCTGGTAAGTTGGGAGGCATTGGGTGTGTAATAGATTTGCACTTGAAGTTGAAGATCCTTACATAGAGGGGTAAAATGCTGTGCATGCAATGTCAACGTGATCGTGGATAATGCGAACATGAAGAACATGAATGGAACAATGTCGCTGCGTGATAGTTTCCCATCAAGTATTTCTGCATAAGGATTAGTATGACGTCAAACATCAAAAGTTCAAGTACGTAAGAAAATTTGAAAACGAGAACTCCGTGAGTCCCGCGGATTATTTGATAGGCCCTTCCAGGCTGATTTCTCATTGGGAAGAAAAATTTAATTATCCTCCCACGATTCTTTCTGAGAGAAGCTCAATGCCGCCATTTGAACGGATACTTTTCAAGAAAAAGTTTCAACACTTCGTAAGGCCTCGAAAGAGTTCGCATTCGTCACAGCTGTCGTCACCTTGTCCGGCATAATGTTTGAATCACGAGTTTTACTTTCAACGTTCCTGCATAGAACACGGAGACGATGTCTCAACGGCAGCACCTCCTAAGTAATTTGGCACAGAGTGCAAGATAATACACATACAAAAAACATCACCCTCTCTCGCTACCGCACAAAATCACTGTTCGTTTTTCGTGAACCGCAAGCCATTCAAAACCACTGAGACGATCATGGATCATGGCCTCAAATGCCGCTCTCGATGCCATTTCAATCGTTTCTTAATCAACAATGGGATTTTTAGACCCGACCAAGAACATGAACACCTAAAACAATAAGCAGTACCATAAGACTTCTCTCATCTCCATAAAACATACACCATTGACTAGCCTAGCAAGATAATGCCTCGATACAAATACATTGACGAATTTCGCCCAATAGCAGATGAGCACCCCATGCTCTCCTTCCTCTTTCCAAGCAGTCGACAAATCACATCCTCTCTTGGTGCTCTCAACGGTGCAAACATTGGTCTATCAGAAGCCCGTAGCTTCTCTATTCTAGACGAACAAGAGCAGCCCGCGGCCTCCACGTTGTGCCTGGTGTTGGGCGACGGACGAGATCCCCGCACGGCAATCGTAGCGGCCATTCAACACAGATGGAGCGCTGTGGCTATCGACGAGGAGTTGGATGAGAAGTGGGAAGATCCCAAGGGTCTGTTGCCTAAGGGATGTAGATTTTTGGGGTTTCGAGGGGACATGAGCGGTTTCCTTTCAGAGGGATACGAATTGGTCAAATCGTCTCTTTGCCCCATTGAAGAGATTCAACATTTGGTCATCATATGTGTTGAACAGGGGGGTGATTTCAATCAGCTGAAATCTCTTCGGGGAAGGCTCGGTGTAACGGATCTTCGAGTGCTGTATAACAGTGTCCCCGCCACTGTCGTTTCCGTGTCGTCGGATGAGATTCTCCAAGATTGTCCGTGGAAAACTCCACCCTTTCATTCGTTTCTGGACGAGGAGATTCTCTCATCAAATAGACGGGTACAGGTTTGGAGCATTCAGGGTTCTCGTCGTTCACCTCACATTAGATTTAATGCTTCAGTCCCTACAAAAAGTGGTCCACGGATCGGTGTTGAAGAAAAAGTCAGTAAGAGTACATCATTTGTCCCCAAAACTCCCTCCAAGCGACCTGCCAACTCCAAAGTAGCTCAACTGCAGAGACAGCAGGAGCTAGCATCTCAAAAAAGGACAGAACTGTCTTCTAAGCCAAAACTCGAAAGGACCCCATCTGCCTCAATAACCGATGACACAAGTGACAGCTCGTCCAAAGCTGATAACAAAGAGTCACGAAGTAAAGACTCAACCACACCATCATCAAACAGTCTCACTGGTATAATACGTCGACGAAGATTGACGTCGACTGCAAAAAAGAATAAAATTACAAGTACCAATCGTAGTAAATCAGAAGGCAATGTTGATGAATCATCTGTGTCTCTGCTAAGCACAGAAAGTAAAGACACCATCAAGTCAATCCTGTCTCTTCATAATTCTCCACAAAAAGAAATCAAGATTGATTCCTCGTTGCTCTTATCAGATACACCATCACCTCCACCAGTGAATGATGTGTTGCTTCATTTCACTGGTGTTGTTCCACCATCTTGCATGCCCAGGAGTACTTCAGAAAGACAGGCAAGGATACAAGAACTGAGTTCTACAGATAACCCTATTGATCCATTACGAACCATGAAGAGAGATGTGTCGGCTGCCTCCTCCAAAACAGATTCCACTGCTGCCTCATCCCTTCACGGAGATGACTTTGATCTACCCAGCAGGAGTGCCTCTGACTCTTCTGTAGCTCAACATGAATACAAGCCCGGAGACTTTGTAGAAGTCAAAGTAGGAAACATCTATCAAGCAGGGACCATTGACAAACAACTCTTTAAAGGCGTGTACAACGTCACTCTATTCAGTGACACACCTGCGTGGAATGATAAACGCTCACATATTGGCATGTACCAACATTCACCCCAGTGCATGCCCGAAGTACTGGCACGTGATATTCGTCCTTTTGTTCCTGCTCCCCCGGGTGAGGTGATTTATGTGTTTGTCAATGGGAATGAGAGGAAGTGCTGTGTGCATGGCTATTCTTATAGTGATAGTGAGGATTTAACTTCCAAGCAAATGAAGTATGTTGTCAAGTTTGCAAAGAAGGATGGGGAGTGGAGGAGTGAGAAGCATAGGGTTCCGGTTCAGAGGGCATATAGGATGCTTTTTGAGTTGTGAGAGGGTTAAGATCATCAATTCAAAACTCTACATGTTTAGATTGGGGATACAACGATGTACCGTATATTATATATAACACTTGAGCGAGCACTGTTGCTGCACTAGCAAAGGAAAAATTAGTAACCTTTTAAAGTCTTTAATTGAGACGAACTGGCCTTTAGTAGTGCTAACTGTTTCACAAATACTTTTCTGTTTTCAATTTGACATTCAAGACTTCTACTTGATTGGTCAATATGTTGACATGCAACATGGTCACTGGGGCAGATCTTAGCTTGGGTCATAGTGATGCCTGATTAGTATCCATAGTAGCGTCTTGTCATTATTCAACATAAAAGCACTAGCCCTTTGCACTGCTCTGGGGGATCCCATGGCTGACAAACGCAAACACTAGGTCTGGCATCTTCTTCCCTCATGCCAAAAGCCTCAGACTATCTTGTTTGTGCTAAAATTGTACCTCTGAGAAAAAATATTGATGATTAATTCCATAACCATAATAATTCTCCCGTCACCACAAATATTACCACCTTCAAACATACACCATTGGTATCCATACGTGGACGACCTCTCATTCGATTGATCTTGATCACATCTTCCTCACATATTATTTTTTCCTCTTCCATCACCCTTAACTGATTGAGATTGATCAAATTTACCTACTGATCCAGGAACATTTTTTTTCAGAATTAATTCTTCCTCCCCTCTTCTATTACGTACTTTATTAATCTATCATGAAGCAGGGAGAAGTTAATTATGGAAGCATACATCACACTAGATGAATTATTGCCAATAACACCATCATCATGTCAACATATCACATAGGCCTGCAATTCACTGACTTTTTACTGTCTCAAAAATGAATCAAACATCAATGTATCTTGTTCATTCCTTCCATTTAAATGTCACAAATCAGATATCAACCGCACAATTGCATCTTTAGAACCTATATATCCTGCAGAAATAAGAAGGACCAGATCATGAATCATCTGTTGGTACTCCGTGTAAGTTGTCCCTGTTTATGTGGTGAGGATAGTATCCAAGAGGCAAAAACTATGGAACTATTTGAAGCAGTGAAATTGCGGACCAATCAAATATCAAATAGTCGTGAAAGTGGACGTTTATTGAGTAATGGACACTCAAAGTTGTGAAAAATAAATTCTTACTATCATGAAACCTATCAAATCGGAGAAAGAGAAATAGCACTCTAGTCTTTTCTGTGATTTGAACAATGACTATTCAACAATTTTTTTCTCACTTGAATGGATAAAAATTGCACCAAAATGCCTGTGATTTTTTCTTCTGATACGATACCTCAAAACATATTATAGTCTGCAAGAAAATGAGTAGTTTAAATAAGCTAGAGGGAATCGATACCTTTGATGACAAGCGCTATTTCAGGAAATTAATGATTTAACAAAAATAATCTGGTATGCAAACTTGTTGATGAAAGAACAAGAAACTGTCGTAATCACTCCCATCCAATCATGAATCCATGAAAGCTTTCAAGATAAAAAGATAGAGAAAGGGACAGAAAAATTTTAGTGTATTTAGTATTTAGGTAATAAATGTAAGAATACAAGTGAAAATCCGCAAAAAACAAAGCACCCTGTCAAGTGTATTTTTTGACTTTTGAAGTCTGTAGACCAAAAGTGTCAGTTTCAACTAACACAAACACAATGCATTGCATTATTTGGAGATCAAATAAGCATTAAGCGTTAATTGATGTGCACAGCATGACTCAATTGCCTGTTTCACAAACTAAAAAAGCAGCTCAATAAAAATTAATACAGAGATTGATTTGAGCAAGAAGACAATGTCTGCTGACCCTTGTTTTGGCTGTGGGAAATTCTCTAACATGTGGTGTGATGTGTACCATACATCATTGGTTGGGGGTAAATGGAATCTGTGATAACTGATGTCCTGTCCTACATGAAATAATGTAGGTGTGCAGTAGGATGTGACCCAATTCAAAAGAAAAATCCAAACAATAAGAAATATGTAGGTATTATCAGAATGCTTTGATCAAGCAAGGCCTGTCAATGAATTATCATCTCATTAAACTTCCTAACCTATCAATCAGCTCACTCCCCTTCCCCTTACTAAATAGCTGTAAATCCTTCATCAAATCTCCCAAACTTACGTTCGCACTACCTAACTCGGCTCGAATACTAGCAGGATTACCAGGATATCCAACCTCGGGATTCTTAAAAGAGAAATAAAACAACGCCCTAGAAGTACCATCTAAAGAACGATTGGCACTTCCACAGTGTAACACTCTTGAATCAAAAATACCACAACTTCCCTTTGTTAAAGTCCCAAGCACTGCAGGTTGTTTTCGAATCAGTGCATCTTTCTTACTTTCAACACAAGCCTCGGAAACAAAAGTATCTTGAAATTCATCATGAGCTTCCTTACAATGTGTACCTGGCAGCCAAACTGTTGGACCCATATCCAAGGTAACATCCTGTAGGGCAATAAAACATGTGTACAGCACTGGACCTTTGCCGTCAATATATGGGGTATCGGGATGAATAACTTGGCGTTGACTGCCACGATCCGACATTAGACATGAGAATTCGTGTAATATTGCATCTTCTCCGAAAATTGATGAGATGGTTGACCCAACAGGGCTCACCCACAATGCTTCGTCTAACGCCCGTGTGATGATTTCATCTCCCATGGGTATTGTCAAATCACATCGATTTTGTTTCAATAGTACATCAGCAAACCGTTGTATTGGTTGAATTTTACCCTGTGCCACTTCTAATTCCGATTGCTTTCGTAAATCATACAAATATTCACGCACTGCATCTGCCGTGTTGGACGAGAGGACATTATCAATTCGAACAACGCCTTCTTTTTTCAATACCTTGGCGTATTCTTTACCTTCTGCCTTGTTATTTTTGGACGATGAAGATGATTTATCAAATCCCCCTGCCTTCCCCGCTCCACGGATTTTGATTTTAGGAGCTTCTAGAGGTGTGGCGTTTGTTATTAATGACTCCTCCAGTTCGCCTCGTTGAACTATGAGTTTTTCTTGTTCTTGGTAGAGGAGGTCGGAGGCGGCACTGCTCATGTATAGTGCATGATTTTTGGAAATACTGCATGTTGTGAAGGAGAAAGAAGGCGACGTTGAGAGGAGAAGCAGGAGCAGCTTTGCTACGGGGATGGCTTTTGACATGGCAGTTGAGCACATCATGAAGCTTCATGAAGTATGAGTATGAGCGACGGTCGACGGTGCGGGCGGTGCGTGAGCCTGGTGCTGGTTTAGTAAATAGCACCTGCGACATTTGCAGGCGATTCGCGCATCAAACCATTTTTCACAAGTATGTATCAAAATATAAATTGTCACTTAGGAATTTATAATACAATACCTTTCAACAAGCGAAGTATTTTTTACAGATTGCGCATTAAGCACTAAACCAACGGCCTTCCCCCCTCCTCAACCTTCCACCGCCCACCGGCGGCAACGACAACAAGCAACAACCAAACAACGGCAATCTCGCAGTTTCACTTTTCACACAACCAAGATGAGAATCAGAGATAAAGGAGCGGCTACTGGCTTCCACAGATGGATGATCCGATTTAAACGATGTAAGTGAATTTGATAAGTTACCGCGATGTGTTGCCGGCTGTCGCGTTGCCCACACCTGCCCACTCAAGAACAATTATCAGTTAGTTTTGCCTTCTCGATGTGATCAAGCACGAGTTGCTTTAATTCAATAGGTTCGTTCAATAGTTTTTCTTTGAGAAGCTTTATATGATCTTGTGCTCTGATGACTTGGCCTTTCTTGAAAGCATCTTTGTCATAATAATCCCCGTGTACCTCTAAAACATGTGGATGTGCATCATTTCCACAGTCCTTCAAACATACGGCGCAAAATCCAGCTTTGCATGCATGCCCACCGCAAATTAATGCATTACATCCGTCATAATCATGGAATGCCATTTGGCAGCGAGGACATTTCATGTTCATTTCCTCGGCCAATTCGTTGAAAATGCGCCGTGCCCTTTCAATGATGTCGCTTGTATTGGCTCTTTGAGTGTTTTTATCCGAATAGAAATATAAGATTTTTTTTGCCTCTCCGAGGAGCAGTCGAAATTAGAAATACTCACTTTGATGTATCTTTGATTGCATGTTCCTCCTTCACTTCCAATTCAACCTTTGCTCTGAGTTTTTCTTCGACTGCAATTATGGCTCCTTTTCCACAAACAGCCTCGATCATGTCAAGAGCTGAAGGAGTTTTGCAGATGGCACATTCAGAGCTATTGGCACCGCTAAAATCTGAAAATGCAAGTCGAATGCACTTTACACACAACTTGTATGGACACATTCCACCTTCTCCCTTGCACTTACGTCATCCTCATTTCCGTCATTGCATGAAGTACAGATTGACATCCTCTTGATAGTAATACCAGGTAGGTAATACCTTTGTCCTCTCTCTCGCTCTCTTTCTTCGCAAAGCAGAATGCAGCTGCTATAATAAGATGATAGATAGTTGATGTGCAATATTATTTGCATTAACTTTTCTGTGAAGTTTGAGTAAAAGTGGGAAATTTTCATATCCTCCATAATGTGTGAAATTTTCATTTCTACTTAAAGTCATCACTAAATTAGAGTTTTACACCATGATCTATTAACAAGCATCTTGCATTAATTATCCGGCTCACTAAAACAAGTTTTTGGACATTATGTTAGGGTTTTTGAAAACTTAAAAAGTTTTTGACATCTTTACTCATCATCATTTGTTTTTAACTGCATGTTATACTTTGGTGTGCCAACAAGAAATTATCCTGAATTGGACCTATGTCACGGAAAGAAATTAGACGACCTAGAGTATGAGACTTGTTTCACTGAACTATCGTAATCCTTTGTTTTCAGTCGCGTTTGAATAGAGGCCAATAAAGCCGCTGCAAGAACATCAAGAGATGCTTTTATCTGATATGAGAAAGTGAACCTGTTTTTGAGGGAGGATTCATTTTTGTTCTTTACTTACTAAGATATATGCTAAGTTTTAGTGCTCTAAAATTCTTGTTGAACTGATGTATTTAAACAACAACAGTTACAACCCCAAACAAACCAAGATGTTCAAACTAACTCCAGTTGGTGCTCCCTGAAAGTCAAGAATTCATTTAAAAAACAATGAGAGCTCAATTAATTTTTAATACTGAGGATACAGTCATTAGCAGTAAGTCATTGTGAACCTGCAAGAGGCGTTGAAAATAATCAGACTGGTCTCCGCAGATTGGTGCAAAAAGAACTAGACAATTGGCTACAAGATTCAAGAGAGACAATATTTGGTTGACTCCATTCTTAAGTAAAGAGAGCAGTGCACTCAACCATATCCACTTGTTCTACACCACCTTTGACTGCCCCTCCACAGCTCCCAACGTTCTTGTCCAACTATTTCTTCTGTCATTTCACCAACTATTCCACCCTCTAGCAGTCACCGGTTGTCACTCAGTACCTAATCTAGCATACTAACCGCAGCCAATCCATCTGTATCACCTTTAACCTGTGCTTCCATGTCATCATCCAGCTCACCTTCCCACTCCCCGACTGCAATGCCCAGCACTTGACCCAGCCCCTTGCCAAGTATATCACCTACAGCTAGTCCATTGACTTCAAAATGGGTTAGGCTCCACGAAACCATCGTGTTTGTCTTCTGTCAACCCTAGTTTGTCTCTGAGCTTTTTGTTTCATTCTTCTTCTACATCCAGTCCAGCTTTATCACCGTCTGACAGTCTTACCACTCCAACACCCATCTCCATAGTACTATACTCACATCCAGTCCTTTCTGCACCACACACTGTTCATTTCCAATTTACCTTCAATAAGTGCTATTATTCTACTCAGTACTTCACCCATTACATCTTCAAGTACCTTTTCTTCTGCAAGTCCCAGTTTGACATCATCAACTGGTCCTTCTCGATTTTCATGACCAATAGCCTATCCTTTTCTCCATACTTTAACCGTATCAACCTACTAGTGAAGAGCCATCCAAACTCTGTTCTTCACAATTGCTGATGAACTATTCCAATTGCTAGGCATTTTTTTGTTTTTCAATCCACTTCACCAAATCCAGGCTTTCACAAATTGATGGTCGGCCTTACCACACCTTATAGCAGTGGATCAACTGTTTAGGTGATTGTTTCAGTTGTGACTCTCATGAGTAGTGAATACAATATTCCAATAGTTAGGACTATCGTACAAGGCATCAAGAGTAACACTACGCTGGGCTTGTCTAGTTGATTAGATGAGTAGTTATTAATGATCCCAGCTTTCAAAGAGGGTCCTCATGACTCCCAGCCAAGTTCAGAAATCCGACATGGTTAGCCACAAAGGAGTCTTGCTTGCAACCTACAAGCAATGTTGATGGTCAAGTGTTCAAATATCTGGTGCCAAGGCGCCTGCTCTCTCTACAGGCGGTGAAAAAAGATTTACTCCAGGCTCGACTGGGCTTAGTAATTTGTAGCTTCAATTTCATATAACGAAACTCTTATGCGTACATCTACAAGTGACTTATCTAATGTGAACAATGCAGATTGGACAGCAAGGACAAACAGTTTTTACCCCAGCAAATAATTTGTAGCTTTAATTCTCTGAGTATTATTGAATATTGAGCAGTGCACTTGGTTCTTATGAAAAATCTTACGAGAACTAATGTAATAAATATTTAACACATGCAATGGCAAACCAAAATATTCGTTAGTTCGAACTCTAACACACCTGAACCAGCAGGGCCATCAAATGTGATCTCCTCCTTTGGAATGAATTCTCCATCAACATGATGATTATACCCCTGCTGTGTAGGAGGAGGAGGAGGAGGAGGAGGAGGAGGAGGAGGAGGAGGAGGAGGA
>JALLAY010001335.1:0-10737 GCA_036939635.1 Cyclotella baltica | reverse complement strand
AGCACGTCTATACCGAAGAAGGATTGCCTCGTCTGCAAAACATGGGGACTTGCTACGATTGCTTAGAAATATCCGTCCTCACACACAAGGGAAATTCAGATATACCCATGTATATGGTCATGCTGACTCAAGAAGAGGTGGTTCAAAATATACGCTCCCAGAGAAGCTCAATATCTACTGCGACCATCTTGCAAAAGCTGCACGGTTAAGAGCTCCATCTGGGACAGGAAACATTTCTACACAAGTGCTTCCACGAGAGAGAGCTGCATTATTTCTTAGATCACGTAAGGTGACAGGGGATATCAGTGATGTAACTCGCTACCATCTTAGCAAGATTGAGGCAAAAACCTTTTACATAGACGAGTTGAAGTGGTCTGCCGAACAATTTGAGGAAGTAGATTGGGATTTGCTACATGCCATGATCAGCAAGAAAAAACTCATGTACTCACTTTGGCTCTCAAAACAAGCCTCCAAGTTTTGTGGCACTTGTTTTCAGGTGTCAAGAATGTCAGCAGATGCCGATGATAGATGTCCAAACTGCTATGAACCAGAGGAACGTGCATCTCACCTCAATGTGTGCCTGAGCACCAACAGAACTAGGCAATTCAAGGAGTCAGTGGAGGAGCTGCAGAAATGGCTACGAAAAGATCACACTCACCCTGAAATTGCACTATGGGTCCCTAGGTATCTGCTGGCAAGAAATAGGGTGCACTTTGTGGATCTACCTAACTATGCTCCGACACAAGCCCAGGCATACATGTCATCAGCAATGAAGGCCATCCCTATTGAACAGGACAACATAGGATGGATACATTTTCACGAAGGCAAAATCACGGGTCACTTCAGGTCCCTACAGTCCACATATCTACGGCAAACAAGAGCTAGAATTAATGGAGAAGACTGGGTGAAAATGTTCATTTCTCACCTACTTAAGATTTCTCACACACAGTGGATATTTCACAACCTTACCTTGCACGATAGACGCCTGGGACATTTGTCATTACTAAAACGTCAAGAGTTGTCTGCAGAAATAGATCGACTACAAGCAACCAGCCCTGAAGAGATCCCAGAAGAGTGCCGATTTCTTCTTGACCTAGATCAGGATGAGCTTGAGGAATCTAGCGTTGAAAGACAGGAATACTGGATTTTAGCCATGCAAGCAGCTAGACGGGCATGTATACGTGAAAATGGTAGACGGAGAAGACACACAGCCAGACCATCGCGACGTCGCAGACATGACGCTCCTAATCGAGTTTTTTACCGTAGAGACTTAGCGGATGAAATACAAGAGGATATCTATAACAGTGGAAATCCAGCACCGCGAAGGCGGCATAGCAAGGCTAGTTATAGCCTGCTGGAGCCGTCCGGTAAACGCCGAAAGAGAAGACGTCTGATATCTGAGGAACAACTTCATGATGCATAATACCGCATAAAAGGCCACATATGGCCTCATGTGCCGCGTTCCCACCTCTGGTTTGTCTGCCAACGTATGTTGAAGGGGGATTTATTCTCTGCCGCCTCGTGCGGCCTTGCTGAGACTCATAATCTTGGCAATTCAAAAGACCGTTTGTTAATTAGTGTTTGCACGCATCTGTTTAGGATAAAATTTGTGTAATATTTTAAGTGATTATTATTATTGGGTTTAATATTTTAGCCAACACCAAGACAAGATAACTTGATTTTAGCTGTTATAAGTTGAATTCATTTGAAAGATATGATGGGGGTCGTTGTGATGTTTCCTTAAGTGTGAGGTAATGAAGACTGTGCACAATAAATGCACAGTGGATGCAATGTCCAGTTTCAAAAACAGTTGTGGCTGCAAAAGAAATTATACAACTAATGCAATCCAATTATATTTGAAGTCAAGTCCGTCACTTTGATTCCAATCCACAAACAACAATTCACAAGAATATGTAATCCTGGGTTGGAAGAAAATTACGCAACTCATTTGATCCATGTGTTCTTGAGCACCGAAGCTCATAAGCATCAGAGGTGACCACCTCAGATCTTAAAAACTCCAAACTTGGAGGCTCTTGAAAAGATAATCCAAATAATTTCTGATTGGATCAAAGTTTGAAACTAAACCTAATGTACCAATTATGTCAAAGTAACATACACACTAACATCTAGCTACAAAATTTGGCCAATTGGACAGTTTGTTTAAGGTTCGAAAAGTGTCAACAAACAAGCTGTCACATCAATGATAGTTCATGTTTTTGAATTCAAACATTACTTCGTAATCAATAAAATCTAACTTAAATGATCCTACCTTAGGGGACAATGCTTTCATTTCCATAATTTCTCCTTTCTGTGTACCATTTGCGTTTGAACAGTAGTTGTAACACAGGTCTCAAGAGCGCAGAATCATTTTTGATCCCCCTGTGCATTAAACGATAGTCATACCAGATGGCATGGCCAGCGTTAATTTTACCGTCCCAAACTGCTCCTGATATCTCGGCAAATGGGCCAAATCCTGCCAGATTATTTCTATGGGAAGCGGGCCAAAATTGAGTGAAGCCAGTGTCATCATCTAGATCAATTAGAGGAACGAACAAACAAATTGCATAAGGCTCCGATAGTGAAGTTTTCCAACCATCTACATCCCAACCTGCATCCTTGGATCCTTTTTGATGATCTCCGTCAGCGTGCCAGCCTTGGTTTGGTGCCCCTGTTTTAGAGTATACAACACTTACATCGCAGTCAACTTCTACACCTATTTCACCAATGATATGTTCCAGTACATTTGATACGCGCTCAAAAATGATATCAGATACAAATGTATAGGCTTTTGAAGATGATGCCAACAGAAGGTCAAATCTTTCATTGCCTCGAGACGAAATTTCTCTGAATGAAATGAGATCTTGGCCGATTTTTATAGACGAGCGATGGACCTTTAATAGATGCTCAGCATTGTCAATCTCCCATAAAACATGTTGTTTGAGCTCCACAACCTCGTCCGAAGAGAGAAGTTCCTTTTGTAGAAACATACCCCATTTTTTCATCGTCACTCTAGCCCATTCTTCTGAAAATGCTGCGTCATTGCAAAGCAAGTGCTGATCGTAGCCTTCGAGAGGTCTCAATGGCAGCATTGCCGGTGCAGATCCCCATAATTCACACACACAGTTACTAGGAAGCAAACTCGAGGCGCTTTTAATAACATCTTCAACCGATGCATCAGTTACAGCTGAAAGAAGCAGTGTAGGCGTTCCATCTTCATCAATAGACGTGGAATTTGAGACCCAAGTCACCGCAGACCCATCAATTTCTGATACTTGTTTTGATAATTTGTTCACTAATTTATCTCCCTCTTCAATAATTAGCAAGATCGGGCTGACTCCTATAACAACGCAATGCATATTTGCTGCTGCTGAAATAATGTGATACAAGTAGGACTTAAATTAGACGAAACGAAATGAAATGACCAGATCAATGGGTACTCAATGTTCGCAGTCATTGCACAGTGCGTTCACCGTTAACAGTAGGCAATGCACAATCTGTTTCAGTCTCCTTTTCAAGAGACTACTCACTTTTTCAGAGGCCTCGAGGACACGTTCACGTTGATTCAAGTTGTCGAGAGGCAGGCAATATATACTGCATAATTCAATCCGCTGCAATGGATTGGACTTCCATACCGATCGACTGCGGCAAGACTGCAGCCACCAAAGCCAATCCACGTGTCGGAGCTCGGAGCTTCATCATTCATCATATATAGAACTCGATGGAGGGTGGAGGGACGATACCTAGGTATATTGGAGGGGAGTGAATAATGAAGGAGCGAGCGTCGCCCGATGGAATCTGGAATTGGAATCCGAGAGTTTGCCTACCGACTTATAATTAAGTAGTTCACGGATCACTCGGGAGATTTATGGCGTTAAAACCAGTTTATCACGGAAGTAATCGAGCAGCCAAGAATAAACATCAACACATCAACATTCAACATCAATGGTCAACCTACCAACAACCAACGCCCGTCGTCCTCGTTATTAAGAAACCAAGCCAAGAGTCTCGCCTCAAATAGAGAGACCCAGACCATAACATTGATCGATATTTCTTGACGCTATCCCGTCGTGATGTTTGGCTTGGGTCAAAAGGTTTCTCCGATCCTCAGGCGCACTTTGACTGCACCGAGAGGGGTGGGAGCTCGCCTTTCACTGCCTGGTGTCAAAAGTATTCATATGGCTACCACGCGGGCAAGCTTAGCCCCATGCATCAATAACCTTGCTGATAGATTTTCATCGTCGGTGTCTGTTTCTTTTCAACATAATAATTTTATTTCAAGTGTCCCATTCACATCATCTTCTCTTGGAGCCAACATAATTTCTTTTGGGGAGAAGAATGGCACTTCCCAAGTGAGGGGATTTGCTACTGCCAAGGTAATTTTTATTACTATGACCTTATATAATGATCAGTGCCATTTCCTCATCCCTATTAATCTTTCGTGTATTTATTTTCATCTAAAAGCACAAACGAGTCATCAAACAAGCCAAAGGCTTCCGCGGTAGAGCCAACCGCTGCTACCGTGTGGCCATCAATCGCCTCGAAAAATCATGGCAGTACGCCTACCGCGATCGCAAGGTTAAAAAGCGGGAATTTCGTAAACTTTGGATCCAAAGGTTGAATGCGGGGGTGAGGCAGTATGATATTTCGTACTCGAAATTTATCAATATGCAGTTGAAGAGTGGCGTGGTTTTGGATAGAAAGATTTTAAGTGGGTTGGCCATGTATGAACCATTTAGTTTTAAGGCTGTTTTGGACGTAGTGAAATTGTCTGCTGCAGAGGAGGAAGGGAAAAGAGCTGAGGTGCAAGGGGCTTAACTCATATGTGTTCGTCGGTGGTCAATCAAAATTGGTTTCGTTGAACACAAGAGAAGGACTAAACAAATACTTAATAACTTCACTACCGTATTTTTCAATACTTTAAGACTTGCTTTGCTTAGCTTGTGTTTTGCTAGAAATGTAAGATTTTTATTTTCCTCAGGGAGTAACTCTAGCTGAACACGGGGGCAGGAAACAAAGGCTACCTGTTTCAGTTTTGTAGAAAAGTATTTACATGAACCTTAAACTGTACTTCCAATACATAACTATGTTCACTCTATTCACAATAAGTCTACACGGCCACCATTGTAACACGTCCATCAACCTTGGGGTTGATAGCATAGGGGTCAACTACAGATCTCCTCGCTAGCTTCTTCAACTTGGAAGCTGCACTAATGACAGTGCCCTGTATTGTCATGGCAGACCAGAATTTCATCACACGCAGCTCAGTGAATAAGTTTTGAATTATGGTTGGAAGCGGGGGGAATGAATCTGCATCTTGCAACACAGCTGCTCCATCAAAAGCTTTGTCATAACCATCCTGAAATTTGCCAAATAAACAGATGGTCAGCTACCCAAATGCTATCACTTCAGACTCAATAATTTTGCTTACCTTTCCGTTGATAAGATACTCAGTGCTTGCAACTGAATACTTTCTGTTCATATCTAAGGGAATGAAACCGGCCATGACATCAGACGAACCATCCATACTACTCAATGACCGCACATTATTGGTGACAGGTTTTTCAAGTTCTGTGATATCGGGAATATTGAGTTTGGTTCCTCTTACGATGGTGCGGCGTCTGGGTGCCAATGGTTCAGCCCTCACGTAAACAGATCCTGGAACAACTCTCTTTCCAGCAGGTTGGTTAGGGTCAAAAGTAAACCTAACCCCATCAACACAAGGAAATCGTCTTTGTGTCCGCAAACATAACAATAAGTACAAGTGTGCGAAAATTAAAAACTGATACAATTCGTACTTCAAACTAACCCTTCCTTAGCAGGATACTTGCTAACCCCATTTTCAAGTGCAAACAACAGCTGTTCACCTGTAATCTCAACCAGCATCATATGATCTATGAACAGAAGATAAGATGTTGATAAGACGGTGGTGCTAATGTAATATCAACTTATCTCATCACTTACCTTCTTTTGGCTGTGAGGTTTTAATGTTTGGCATAGAAAATATCAAGTGAAAATTCAACAATTGGAAACTCATCACTCATTCAACATGATATTGTTCCACCTACCAACAGATCATTCACATCTCCAGCAGTTATTTCACCAGGTTCAATGAAACGGTCAGCTCTAATTGCACCAGCTTGCAAGATAGCCACATCAGCACTTGTAGCCCTGGCAATTACCTGGTCATTTCGAATATTGCATTGCTCATAATTTCAGATTTGTTCCATAAACAAAAACGTATATGATAAATTCAAGCAAGTAGAAACATACCTCGGCTAGAAAGTTTCCAATGTTTGTTTCCTCCGTACGAATAGACATGAAACGAGCATCCAGCTGCACCTTAGTACATCCTACCACAACATCCATGCCTTGATTGACAACTTCTTCAAAGCCTTTAATCACATCAGCTAACTCTGGATCAGGCTCATCCTCAGATGTTACATCAACTCTTTGAGTCTTCGTTTCAAGTGCACCAGAATCTTTCTTACCCGAAACATCCACAATTGTATAGCTTTTAAAGTCAGTAGATGAGTTTAGAACTCTAATGTCATTCACAATTGTATCTTCATAGTGATGATCATGTCCTCCCAATACAATCCCCACAACACCATTCTCAGCCAAGGCATAGTCCATTGGCATTCTCATATGCGACAAGGCGATAATTGCATCGAAGGGTCCAAACTCCTTTTCTAACTCTGGAATACGTCTATTGACATAGTCTACTGGCTCCTCAAAAATGACATCTCCCGCATCTATGGTGCTTAGAGTATCTAACCAGCCAGTCTCGATTAATCCGACAATCAGAAGTTTGGGGCTTCCATCGCCCTTATCTAGGATCAAGTATTCATGGCATCCACCGAGAGGCGTCTCTTCATCTTCAAATGCGTTGGAACAGATCCAAGGAAAGTTACATTGGTTTTTGAGATCTTTGAATTCAGCAAGTCCAAAATCAAGATCATGATTTCCTATTTCAATTTGAAGCAGTTACATTTAATTCAACACATTATGTTATGGACAAGAGTAAGAAATTTTCATTTAAGTCGGCAATAAATATACACCAATGAATAACACATACCAAGACACGCCGCATCAATATCCAAAGCATTCAGAACGGGAAGCATCTGCTCCCCGCGAAGTACAGTAGACATGGTAGACGGACTGAATGCATCGCCGCTGAAGCATGTGAAGACGTGACGATTGTTGCTCTCCAATGTAACCTTTGCTTTTTTGACTGACGCCACAAAGGGAGGCGCTCGTTCAACGTTGTAGACGTCGTTGAAGTGGATGAAGGATGTGTTTTCTAATGGCATGGTGATGATTATCAGAGAGATATTCAGTTGCGGTGCGGAGCCGAAGATGAGGATTGAGGATCCGACGGTAGGTACCTGGTTTAATTGCTTCGTCGAGCAGAAATCCTCTTCGGATAAATCTGAATCTTTCGCCTACATTTATTTTGGATATTACTTACAAGTTTTCACCCTTAAAGGTATCTTTATGAAGAGGCTTGTTGTTGCTTGTGTTGTGTGATTTTACTTAGTCAAAGTCACCCATCATGTTAAAAGCATGGAAGCATTGAAGATTTGCTGGAGACAAATCAACTGTAGATCAGCAGCCAGGTTTTTCAGGTTCCAAGTTGAAGTAGTGTGTGAGCACCACATGAGAGTAAGAAAGCAAATTTGGAGGATATAAATATTCCATCAAACAGAGGTTTGTACCCAGAAGGTGTTTGATGCCGGGGAATGACCGAACGACCTTTTTAAATTGATTGCATGCAATAAACCCTTCAACAGTTACAAGAACATCAATTTCTCCGTCAAAGCACATTGAATGACAAAAATTGAGAGGCATCTTTCACACTCTACACTCCAATTCGGGCACTATTTGTGACAGAAGAGGGAGAAGATAATGTTCACTGGTAAGCAGTATTTGATGATACTGATCTCAAACAACTCCACAAGTTGCTTGGACTACTACTTTCTACCTCTAATGTATGAGGATGTCTTTGAGGTGTCAGTTGTCAAGTAACAGTCTCAAATCAGCAACACATGAAACCCGAAGTAACCACACCAATATCGTGAAGATCACAACATCACATACAAATTGAGCCATCAGAACCAAACAAAAGAAGGTAGCTCCTTACATGGCAAACATGTCTTTATTACCAGTTGTTTTGTAGAAAAAGTCATCCTTCGTGAAACTCTGTTTATTGTGTGCCAAAGCGAATTGAACCTAATTTATTTAAACATCAACATTCATGTTTTCTTCGTAGCATTAATACAGAAGATCGAAATTTTATATTCCACAAAAAAGTATACCTTGTCACTTATGAATTTATCTTCAAGAAACCTGAAATCATCTAAACTTGAAAGGTTCAGTCACTCAAAAGGGTCCTTTTCGAGCGCAAGTCAATCTTGGGCTAGATGCAGCAAAATCAACTAAAAGAAAAACAACGGAAGTTCGAATACCGGGGCCCCGTCAAGGGCTATTCAAAATAGTGGTGATCTCACCACGGTTGAGGAGAGAAAGTACTGGAAAAGGTGATTTGATCAATTGTTGATCAAAAAGAAAGGCAAAAACCTTGAAAAAATCTCTTGTTTCCTTTTTTATTAGGTGAATTACGCATTAGATCGAGAGGGATTGAGAGGCAAACGAGTGGAAAGACCAAAGCATCAATCGGAGTCACTCCAACAACTTCTTCATTAGCGGTAACCTCACTGGCTCCACTTACGAAAGTATTGATTTGTCGAGCATTTCTCCGATGATCGGGATTTGGAATTTAAAAATAAAAAAGGAGCAGAACAAAAGCAAAAGAGACTGATTTGTGTGCCGCTGCGTATGGAGTTACTCTTTGCTATAATTGGATGAGGTTGATTATTTTACGGAATACAGACAAAAGCAGACAACGATGACAACGATGACGATGACGACGACGACAACGACAACGACAACGACAACAACAACAACAACAACAACAACAATGGACCGAAACAGCTATCAATAGCCAAAGTAACTCCTTCGTGATGCTTTATTGTTCATGACATCATACGGTTCACCCCTGAGTATGGTTTGCTCTTGGAGATGCGATCACAAATACACCTGCAACTACTCACTTTAGACTATTAACGACTGGGCAACAACACTTGTGCTGTCTATTGTCGGTTGTTTTTTTGTTGCGCTGCAATGTGATGACAAGAAACAATCGTCAGTCAAATTGTCGACTGAAAAGAGATGAAGCTTGCAGTGGCTTTGTGTTTGTGTGTTGTGTGTTGCAGTTGATGGATAGCAGATGTGAGGTGATGTCTCTGGCACTGAAGACCGAAGACCTCACGACCACAACCTCAAGATGTGTGATAGATACGATGACCTGCACTGTCCTCAACCTCAACCTCAACTTCAGCCCCAAACAGAAAGGTAAACAAACACACCGACCGACAACCCTCCCCCCCTAGTGCTCTCTTAGGAATGCCTGATTTATTTGGATTTTTTGTCTGGTTGATGGAGTCTCCAACACCCCCTGTGTGAGGATATCCTAGACAGAAGTCAACACAAACAACAGACAATGCACGGGGCACTGAATCTGTCGTCCCCTATAGAATGTACCTTTACGGACACAGGAGAAGATAGTGGGTCACTTGTTGTTGGCCATTAACACTGAGGATAGGTCTTCTTGTTAGCAATTTCTGGGCAAGGTGATAAACAGCAGAAGCAAATGGGCATCTACATTAGTATAGATTTAAGAGTCCCGGCTAAGAATTACATACATATACATACTAGTATTGCTGTGTGAGTTCTGCTCACCGATATGGGATTGAAAGCATTCTCTGTTATGATGTCAATTATAAATAATTGTGACTGATATCTTTGTTGATAATGCAGTCCACAGTTTGTCAGTTTTTGGAGTGATGTATAGTATCCCTGTTTTACATTTGTTCTTGGTAGTATTCTATGAATTGCAATTGATTAATTCAACACTTAAAGAATGAAACAACAACTTCTATGTACAACCAATTGGTATGTGACAAAAGAATAGATGATCACAAAAAATATTGTATAACATTTATATCAAATACAACATTAATGACCCAAACTGTGAGCCGCATCAATACAATAGCTATTACACCACGCAATGTTCTAGTTCTCCACTTTTCAATACGGCTGTGACATAAACTAGTGTAATTTAATTCGAGCACCAGTACATTCATATATAAATCCACTAAAATAAACGGTGAAGACACGGACAGCTGGCCCTTAACCTGTGAAAACTAAACTAAACTAATTGACAGTAAGATCATGGTGACCCGAAAAGCCGTGTAATTCGAAGCTCGATAGGCGTGAAAAGACAAGAGTACTTCATAAACATAGAGGGCACATCAACATGTCAAACTGGATGATTTCGAGTGAAAATCATTCAATTTTGATACCTGATAACCCTGTCGTCTCTATCAAGTTTTTGGCTACATTTAACAACATCCATGGATGTGATCCCACCATTGATAGCTCTGGAAGATTGCTAGGGGGCATTGATGGAATCGATATTGATGGTCGTTGGGAGTTGGGACATTATTGTGAGATGCCGTGTTTTCTTGTGTCTTGCATGTAAAAGCATCTGTTGACAATGATGGATTCACATCTGTTCTGGAGTGTTCGCAAAAGCAAGCAGACAACAATTTGCCCAATAGTTCCGCTCTATGGGTATCTTTCATAATACTTAAACCATGCTTATGTTCATCCCAGCAA
>JALLAY010001334.1:0-10742 GCA_036939635.1 Cyclotella baltica | reverse complement strand
TTGATAGCAAAAACTGAAAATTTTGACATTTTTGCAGTTTTCATCGCGTGGATGTGACTGGAAATGTACAAAACTCAATTTTTTCGTTGTCGTTTCCAAATTTTTGGCTTCACGACGACGTCGTCGTTGTCGTTGACGAAAACTTTAAGGTGTTTTTCCGTTGTCCTTTAATACTATGATCAAATAAACATCTCCAAAAATGCACGTTGAATTTCACCGCTGTGGACTGTGTCCTGGTTGCCCTTCACTTTCTGATCCAACCATGAAAGCCAAAAATGGTGTGGTTGGTCCGATGGTTGTGTTGTTGCCCAGTGTCTTTGCGGTTGTAGTGGCCATGACTGAAACGATTGTGGATGTTGCTTTAGTATATAATTATAAACAATTAAATTTAAACAAATGCACCTGAAATCTTATCTAGTTCACATTGCCTCCACCAGAGGCATTTACATTAGTGTGGGATGCTGCCTGCCTTTGTCTAGTTGATTCAGGAGTTGCAGTTGTAGTCATCCCCGCAATTGGCTGTTGCACACCCGTCGGAGCTGCTGGTTGTGGATCCCCAAATGCCACAGCAAAAGCATCTAAGCTTGCCTGACAAGTAGCCCTTCTATTACGCTGCTGTTATTGCGTTTGTTACGGTCAAGGTAGTAGTTCTTCATGTCAATGGTTAATAATGAAGAGAGCAGCCAGAGGCCAGCGATTGAAATCGATGTCGTTTCTTTTTCAATCTTTCAATCTCTCTCAAAATCCCAGAAGAGAAAGAAGCAAGTCGTGACACGTACTTTAAAGCGGTCATTAAGATATCAGTATGGTCGGGAGGGATGGCTCGATTGCTCTGAACTTTCATTTACAAATGACGACCAAAATTCAAGCCTCCATAAGTTTACTAGTTTTCATGCTAATCAAGTAAACGAGGGATGTATCAAAATTTCCAGAACGAGGGCAAACAGACTGCCATCACGTGGCCGATTTGGGAGATAAGTACGGTGATTCGAATGAAACAAATCGAATTAATAAAAACGAATGTTGCAACAGAGGATGCCACTTCGCTGTCAAAAGAGTATTATTTGAAACCCAAGCAGATGGGGGAGAACATCAGAACCCCCACTTCTGACAGAAGAGGATAGAGAGGACTCTTCCCATGGCATGATGGTTAATCAAACAAACACAAACAGATTCAAAGATACAGCAACTCGATCGAATGGATTTGAAAATGATAAATTGATTCCCATCATAGCACTTAATCCACAATCTTTGAGTGATGAGGATAAGAGACAATTGTGTTGCAGCCCTTCTACAGAAGAGGAACTCTTTTACAGTGTGTCTTCATCAATATGTATGGAGGAGAGGCTGTGGGATCTACCGTTACAATGGTACATGCCAGGACCTGCCCCACTTCAACATAATTCAACTGGATCAGATGTCCTACCCCAAGTCAAAGATGAGGTGGAAAATATGATATGGCAACCAGCATCCAATATGGCTGAATCTATTGGAGAGTGCAGCTTGAGCTCATGCTTAGGTGCATCACTATCCTACCTTACAACGGTATCAACAATGTTAGATCCCCGTATCAGTGCAGACAACAGTATCATCTCTGATTTCTATAGCTGTCAAGAACAACTGGAAGATGTGAAATGGGATGAAACTGACAATATTGATCCTTGTTGGGAAGATCCTACTTGCATCTTACTCAGTGATGAGGGTCCACTATTCTTGTCCTTTAGTGAACCATCATTTGCAGAGAAGAGTATAAGTTCTGACCAATCCTTCCACAGGCTCCTATTGGAAGTAAATCGCCGGCTTCAGAATGGTACATTCACAGCAGTGGATGCAATCAGGGAGGAGATGTGTCCTGTCCAGCCTCCCACAGATTACAAGTACAGGCAAATTGAATCATATTTTCTGAAACGACCCAGTACATCAGCACTCAAACTCTTGCCTGCATATAAACAAAATAGGAGGAGTGAGGATGCGCTTGAGAGGTATCATGAAAACAAAACACAAACTGGGTGGGAGAGTCACTGGTGTCTTGCTCCAATCAAGCAGACTTTGTGCATTCTTCGAAAATAGAACAAAAATCTGTATGCGGTCCAGGTTTTACCTCTGGATTGAAAATGGTACTGCATCACAGTTGATCGCTCTTCTACGCCGTTGTTTTTATCCCCGGTGAAATGTGATTAAATGGGCAATAACTAAGACAGGAGTGTGCTGTCCATGGAGGTACACTTCAGTTAAGAAAAATTGTGTCCTGAAATTCTTAAAATGTCTTTGTTATTTGGGATTGTGGTCCTGCAAAGCAACCTAGCCCGAGTTAGGTAACCATAGATGAGGGCTTGGTTTTGCCAATTTTGGATTTTTCAGCCTCTCATTGAAATAATAAAGTTAAGGATGGGAACTGGTTGTTTCCAGAGCCAATTTCTTGCCGGAGGAGTTATTGCTTTTCTTGCCTTGCAATCCTACCTTAAGATTCGAGTAAAGAATTTAGTTTCATATAATCTTATTCCTGCAGCATTTTTCAATGAGGATGGTGTTCATCAAGAAGCAATAGAGAGCAGTTGGATTTTTAGTCTTAAATGCAACAAAGCATTCGAACGCCTTAACAGTAAACTTAGACAAGCAAATGGAGGGGCGATGACAATTTTTGATGATAATTACACCATAGGACCACCTCCCATTATCTTCCAGGAAGTGAGGAATTCTGCAACGACTTACAAGAAGTTGGACTTGAATTTCAGTTCAAAAAGTCTAAATGCTACATACGGGAGGAACTCAGAAATGAGGAATGAGACAACCTACGAGGAAACATCTCAAATGGAGCAATTAAGGATGCAGCAGGCACAGAACACTTTGGCATCTCAGTATGCAATGTCCTTGTAGGATCAAACTCCTTCGTAAAAGAAAATCTCTCGCATAAAGCTTCTAAAATAGAGAGATGATTCGATTCTGTCACACACATTCTAGATCTTGGACGTTGGCCACATCCAGAATTACCAACACAACAAATACTGTGGATTCTCCTTCTGAGGTCTAGGCATGTAACACTGGCAAAAACAGAAGATTTGCATCTTGGATTGATATTGGAGTGCAAAGAATTTTAGTATATGCACGGGAATGAATACAGAGGAATGGAGCAGTCTTGCAAAATGAAGGATTAGACTACCTATTAGGAATAAAAGATGTGGACTGAGAGAAGCATCTGACAGACGGTACAGCCAATATATTGGAGGATTTGTGCAAAGTTGCCTCCCTCTCCTTGTGAAAGAAAGGTATCACGGGGAACTATGGACTTTAATGGGTGAGCTCAAATGTACAGAGCGGGCTAATTAATGAAATCTTTTTGAGATGGCCCGGAGGTAGTCCCATTTGTTGGATACCACAACCCTGGAACCACATCTCTGGTATTCTGGTTTGTCATTGCATGATTTCATTTGTAGTATAGTATATAGATCAATAAAGACTTTAATATAAAATAAAACCAAAGAAACATTCCAACAATAACAAATATTGATATATTGCGCATCCAAGTCATGTCTGGAACCGACAGCTACTATCATATCCCCATCTCAAGATAATGACTGTAACTACAAATGAGAAATGATAATTAGGGCTTTAACCAACTGTAACAACAAGATAGGAATTTTCTAAATAAATTGGTTGGCAGTAGCATTAAGTATCATGACAACTCTAGAAGGCAATTCTTGGTTTTATTCCGATTCAACAACAACCATCAGTGATACACTTTCAGTCAAACCTGACTGTTGCAAAGTTGCACTCATTTCATCTAAAGTTACTGGAGGATATCTGCTCACCAGGGAAAAGACATGGAATAACTCCAACCAATCGTTCCTGATACTGGCATAATCAATAGCATCGAGGTTGGATTGGAAAACATCATTTTCAACTGGCTCTGTTTCAAGTGCCACATTATAATTTTCTTCTTCATCAACATTACTCCAGAGCAGCTTTTCCTTTTCCAACAACATAAGAGCAAAATCGTAAAGTAAACCAATAGGATGGCTTTCCATAAAGACCCCTTGGGATTTTTGGCCTGATGGCAATAAGAGTCTCACTCTGACTGGAACATTTAAATCGTTGCGGCAGTTTGTCTCTTCAGAATCACCTGCTAAATTGTTATTTTCATCAGAATATGTATTCAACAACTCGTGTTGAAAGTCATCTAAAAGCCCAGATGTTTGCACCCCATATCGAACAAGTCTGCACTTGGCAGCATTAATGGCTTTTTGACGCATTTTGAATTGCTCTACTTTCAATGCTTTTATCCTTGCACGTTCTTTGTCAAGCTGAAGTGATTCATTGTACTCCCTGTTTTGCTGCTGCAATAATTCGTTTCTTTCCATTTCTTGTAGTTCCTCTAATAATGTTTGGGGGCGTTGTGGATTTTCATCTGAATGGTCTAATAATTTGGCTTGTCTTTCCTGCAGCATGGCCTTATGACGTCTTCGCTGGGCGTCGTTTGCAACATCGTGCTGTAGCGACTCTAATAAGTGCCGTTGCCTGAGCTTTTGCTCTTGTCGACGTTTTTGCTTAGCCGATGACATTTTCATTTCATGTAATTGTTGCTGACGTTCACGTATACTGGCAAGGTTGTCACCTATTGTCCCTGTATGTGAGACATTATTGTCTTCTGATAGTTGTGGTGTAGTGTGATCGGCGCTTGCATCTGCGAGACTAGTCTTCACTGATACACCTTCACAATCAACTGATGGATTCTTGGACTGTATGGGCTTTTTCTCTACTCTACCCTCAATGTTGTCTATATCTGGATTTGATATGTTCAAGTTTTGGTTTTCTGTCGACTCTTCTTCTGCAGCACCCATCGCTGTCGAATCCCTACGATTTTCATTACATTCATTCTGCAATGTTCCCTTGGAAGCAGCACCATCATTCTTCAACTCTACTTCTTTTGAAATATCCGACGCTTGGACCTGATTAGAAATGGATCGTTCCCGTATCTTTGCCAACTGTATGTTACTGAGTTCTCGCCATTGCTTCTGCTGCTTCTTGACATGGCAGTAATACCACGCCATCCAGCAGCAGAAAATTATCATAATTGCTAAAGAGGCATGTATTCTAGTGTCCAATTTGTAGAGTAGTTGATGACGAGAATGAGGACTCCGTTGCTCATTCAAGATTGGTGGATCATTCGATGATTCAAGTTGTTCCCGTAAATCTTCAGGTTTGTAACTATCAGTGCGATCAGCAATAGAAGAATCATCCGAAGATACAGACGTAGATTCAGAGGCTTCATTGTCATTCAACACTTGATAACTGTTTGATTCAGCATTTGGTTTGCACGTATCGCCACTGTCAGTGTCACACGATCGATTTTCCGTCTCGTGTTCGAGCCGATTGTCGTCCATAGTTTTCGACGGGACTCGTCAGCTTTCAATGTCAGAGCAAGGCGCTATGATGAAGACAACAAACTGAGACCTTTGGGTGGTGCCTTATTCCTTATGGCTTTGGAGGAGTTCGTTGGATGTGCGTGGAAGGGGAGGGCTGGGCTGGTGTGCTTGTGGCGGCAAGGTCGGTGGCGGCAAGAGGTGACGGTGGATGGTGTCGCCGGCGGTGGCGAAATATTCCACGTGAAAACATGATTTCACATATCTCATTTTCCCGTGAAATTCACAGTGAAACGTACGTTATTTTGTAACAGATTGAATGAAGTAAAAAATCACGTGAGTGGTGAGGCGATTCTGAACGTGACATTTTGCCCGTCGTTGCGCCCTGCGGCCGGCCAGCGCCCCGCGCCCGAATTCTCTTCTTTCATGACAGATGACAGTTCATGACCATGACGATGGCTTGATGAAGCCTCGAAGCCGCAAGCCATCGTACGAGCCAACATCAGGATCAATGACAACAACCGCCAGCATTATACTTAGCCGTCGAGAAGGTATTTAGAACACTCTTTTCCAGTGTAATTGTTGTGATTTCTTGCAGACACTGGCAAGTGCGGCTGAAAGGTGAAAGTTTAATCCGATTTTGATTTGCAGACAAAATAATGACCAACAAAAACGACGACAGCTCCTCAAATTCATCAATCAACGATTCAGTCGGGGCTGCCCGGGCAACCGCAGCAGAAGCTAAGCCAGGGCCATCAACAACTCAAACCAAAGAAGAACCGGGCGGACTGTTCGGCTACATTCAACGTAAGACTGCCAACCCCAACCGTGCGGCTTCTCGAATGCAATACCACAAATTAGCCAACATAGGGGCTTCCAATTACCTCTTGGACACGAGTGACAGCGATGACGATGAGCCGATAATAGCCAGGGAGAATGCAGCAAGCCCCCCACCAATTTTTGATACCCCATCAATAGACGCTAAATCCACAAGTGAGTCCTGGTTAAGTAGATTTCAAAAGAGTGCAGATGATAGCAATCCACTAAAGAAACATATTATTGAGAGAGAAGAACCATTGTCATGGATGAGCCAGGCCTTAACAACAATGGATAATGCTAAACAAAATGCTTCTGACTGGATATCTACTCAAACTAACACAACAAGTGATTGGGCCTCTTCTCTTTCTTCCTACCTCCCATCAACGGCTTGGTCGCCCTTTTCGAAAGAGAATAATATATTACCAACTTCCAGCGATGACGCCTCAGATCATAACAATACACTAGCATTCCTACCAAAAATGGCAGCTAGAATATCATTTGCAACCAAGACACGGAACCCCTACCAAGCTGTGATTGGACGAGATACAGATTATTTGCTATCATCCAATACTGCCTACTTTTGGGGACTTGGCAATGGCACCTCGTGGTTTTCTTGGTTTAGGAATAAAACATTGAGATTGATTGAAGCTACAGATGAGCATGGTATACTGCAAAAAGCTTTGGAGAGGCCAAAAAGCCAACCTTCAGAGGCTTCAATTCAGGCAGTTAAGAACTTGTTAGATTTGGTTCAGACAGAGACATTGGAGCTTCAGCTTAATCGACAACTGACCAATTTCTCAGATGCATCTTCGCATTCATCTTTAGAGGTGCCATTTCATAGTCCACTGGAGGGGTTTCCTGATATTCACCCCCCAAAAGATTCAGTTTACCATACCCCCCGCAAGGGCTCAGCAGAGGATAATCACTCACAACAGTACCAGCACAACTTGTCATTTGAATCCTGTTCATCCTATGCATCTCAATATTCCCAGGTTCGTTCCTCACCGGTTCGTGGTGCTCCCGGTATTGATGGGAGTGGTGAAAATCACGGGTTGAGAAACAATGCAAATAATGCTAGAAACGCTGAAATGGCTTCGAGACTTGCTGAGGGTACTCTTAGAGCTTACCGGTAAGTCAGTTGAAGTTTATAGTTGATTTTTGCTCATTAATATTGGCACCTAGGCAACTTAAACCTTTTTACTTGATACCGTAACCTATTTTCCAGAGACCTTGTATTAGATGAGGCTGTGGAGTTGCATTCAGCCTTGCACTACTGGACCCTTCGTGTGAGTACCATACTTGAAAGCTACTTGCAGGTTACTTTGATACTTTCACTTCTAAATCAGTCTCACATCACCAATACAGTGGGAGAGGCCATTCTTGGGATGGTTAGAAGCAGGGCCGAGTGTTTGGATGTCCGAATCAGGTCACAGTGAGTTTTACTTCACAAAACATCTTTTAATTACACACTCCAACACTTACCTATTTATTTGAATTTTGCCATGGGACGTAGGTCCTTATGAAGCAGCAAGGAAAATGAGTCAGATCCAAGCAGTTCTCGCACGAAGATGTGCCTCGATAGGAGAAATTCAACAACACCTCTGGAGAGCAACTTGGACCAAAGGTGTAGCCAACTGGGGAATGCTTGGCACACTTACGGGGGGTGAATGGGTTAGTGTAGTGGGAGGAGATGGGGCTTTGGATGATGCGGGATTTTCTAAACGAAACAGTTTAAAGGGGAGACCAATACAGATCTTCCATCACCCTTCTTTAGTGGGTAGCAATGTAATGAATGCTCCAGGTAAGTTTATCAATTTTGATTGGAAATCCAGATTAATAGTACCTTCATTTCGTTAAACCTGTCATGTCATCATTTACAGGTGGTCGTATTGTGATTGATGACGATGCTCAAGTTATCTGGAGTATAGATGCAATGAGAGTTGTCAGAGATCAATTGTACAGAGCATCACTTGGAGTAGAAGCATTGCCCCACGTTCAGCACTGGCCTCGAGAAGCAAAGCATTTTGGCTGTGAGGGAAATGACATCTCTGATGGAACTGATCTTCCAGTTTGGGCAGGTGTCTCTCACTCTATCGATGCTGCTCGGGCTGCTTCTAATGCTGTTGTAGAGTCTTCCAAGAGCCTGGAAGGAATTCAAAGTCAAACTGATGGTCCGGCAACTATCATCACCGACCTCCCCAAGATGTCCGAGGAGGTTGCTTCACTCCTTGAAGCTATTGAGATTAATCTTTATCAACAAAGAAATCGCCGGTTGGAAAAGCTTCGTCCTCCAAACCGATGGCGTAGAAACTGGTATGTCCTTGCAATTGGTATCCCAGCAGCTATGTATATCGGTCATAAGCTTACAAAAGAACACGGCGGTGAGTTTGTCACTATAATATTTCGAATACCTTTATTGCAAGTGACTCATAATAAACATTTTGTGCAATTAATTATTGCAAGGCTTCTTCTTACTGAAGCAAGTCTTCAAAAAAGTGGCTGACCTCTGCCGAGACCATGTCACTGAGCCTCTCCACTCTATTTATCAAGAGCTGGTAAAAGGACGGTTAGATGTCACTGATCGAAAAGCTAGATTGGATGCAATAGAAAGTTTGAAGCGGATGATTAGATCATGGCTTGATGAAAATTATCCGAAAATGAACCCTGCTGACAGAGCGGCTAGGGCAGAAGCAATGGACATCAGCTTAATTGAACAACACATGGAAGGTGAGGCAAACTTCTAAGCTTTTATCTCATTCTGTGCCCTCAAAAACTCAATCTTCTTCGCCCGAAAGAATCGATCAAGTATATATATGAAGCACCTGCGCTGGTGAGGATGAGTCTGATTGAAATGCAGTTTATTAAAAAGGTCAGTAAATAGATGCATGAATATTGGACTGCTTTGCAAGGTTTCTCCTCACTCAAAGCTACACATTTAATCCTCAAGGAATTGCTCAATGCCCTTGTTGCGATGGATGAGCTTATGGGATCAAACGAAATGAACATGCAGATCGCAGCAATGACGCCTGCAGTTATTTTGTTAATGGCAGTTAGACGGACTTTTCTTTGGCTGTTTTATTACATATTTCGAGAAGGTCGAAGTAGAGATGATGTGTATGGTAAGTGTTTAACGATTGACCTTTTTGACATTTCACCTCATGTATTCACTTATTTTGGTCACAAACGTCATCAGCCACTGTGCGTCAAACAATTTTGGATATAGAAAGATTGCTGGTAATGAGAGACAGCCCACCACCTCCTCCCGATTCGTGAGTTTTTGCCTCTATGGTTGAACTTACCTCATTAATTCTTTAAGCCTTAAACATTTATTCTCTCATAAAAACAGGCTGGATTGGGGCTCCCATCAGCCAGAACTGCCCCTTTCTACTCTAGCTGACAGGAAAGAAGCCCAGACTCTATCCACGGACGATCTTGGTATGCTTCTCCTACATATTCATGAATGTCGGCAGATAATATGGCAAAACCGTAGACGCTTTAGGGGCGGACTCCTTCGTAATTTGACGGAAGATTTGGCAGAGTTGGCGGGTGAACGGTGAGTACACAAAATCAACGGCCCAACCATTCATCACTAACTTACTCACTATTTGATTCATTGTGAATTCTAGTGGACCAGTCAGCCTGAAACAGCAGCTTCAGATAGTAAATCGCATGTCAAAAGTTTACCTATTTATGAAGCCCAGATCGACATTTGTTACTAAGATTTGATCACAAACAGGTTACAAAGTGTATAGATATCAGGATGCGTTTCAACATCACTAAAAACCATGGCCTCACTGAGGTGCGTTCTTTCTTGCTTCACTTTCAGCACTCGTGATTGGCATTTGTTTGAGGGATGGGTTATCTGTAAGGGTGCATCTTGTCAAAAGCGGAGAGTGTGTGTTGAATGAACCTCCCTTGTTTTGGCCACCCCCATTGGCAGTCAATAGCAGTAGAAATGATAGACATCCAAAAATATGCTGTAAATGTGTTCCTTTACTAAGTATCTACAATAAGCAATCGGTTGAGATTGCATCACGAGCTCTCCCCCCTGTTAAATAGTTTTCTTTGCTGATTAAATAGTAAATTGAAATTCCCCCTGTGTAGAGTCAAACAATTACTTCAGCTGTGTTACCATTATTTGTTGAGGGAAGGAATTGTAACATGACGTGTATGGAGCACTCAGCCCCCTGCCTTGACAAAACATCTACAGATCTTTAGTAAATTAAATATTACTGGGGAACATTGCGGTATGGATGATAGGCTTCTATTTTTTACACTCTAACATGTAATGACATTAACAGGGTGACCTACTATAAAGGTCATAAACATATTCTGCAACACGGTATTGAGGGGCTCACCACTCATGACGAGCCAATTAGTTGTCTCCCTCACAGACGAAGGAGTTCTGTGACAGAATAAGAGCAACAATCAATCCGTAAAGTCCCAAAGCCTCTGCGAAAATGAGGATCAAAATCATACCAACGAACAACTTCTCTTGTTGTCCAACAGCCCTCACACCAGCATCTCCAACAATTCCAATAGCCATACCAGCAGCAAGACCCG
>JALLAY010001333.1:0-10772 GCA_036939635.1 Cyclotella baltica | reverse complement strand
ACATTCATTGTGTCCCCACGGGAGCTTTTTGCGTGATTTCACTTGTGGGTTGAGAAAAGCGTGACAAACTCAAAATCAGCGCTGAAAATGGCCATTTTTGGCCGTTTCTTCGATGAAACCAATGCCTGCAGCAACGAAGCAATTTAATCCAACAATGAACAACCCCCAATAACCAATGGACCGCAAACAATCACAATGGCTCTCAAACATCGCAGCTGAGGCATCGAATTGATGTACTGAGGGCCAGGCACGCAGAGGTGCGGAGAACTGTGGGGAGGGGCAACTGCAGACCGAGACGCACAATTCGTCTCCTTTGTTCCCCAAGGTAAGTAAATTAACGAATGCATTCAATTGAACCGACAGACTTTTCAGAGTGGGCGACAACGCAATCACTGGACTAACCACACCATATTTCATTCATGTTTCGTTAATTGGGGGGCTGCAGAAGAAAAGTGGATGGAGATGGAGGACACTCAGAACCAGTATGTAGTGGCATTACATGTCATCCCTCCCGCGTTTGCAGGAATGCTTGGTAATTGGGAACCAAGCAGCAACCATTGAACTCATGCGATGGTTCCTAAACCTATTTCAACACAGCCGCAACCATCATTTTTCAACAATCGAACCAATGCAATGGCTCGAACGACCACCCTAACAACAGCCGCACCCATCGCATGGACCGGACAACAGCTAAACCATCGGCTGCATCGGCAGCAGGCAGCATCAATTCTCCCGCAAGAATCAACATTTGTAGTGGGCGATAGCTGGGTCATCGCAGCGGGAGGGCGAAGGGTGATTCTGGCCAACAAGAACAGGTCGGATCCCTGATCAAATGCACAGGTGAATGAAATATTTATGTACTCTTATTCTTTGCGTTATTGTCAATTAATGATGCTCACGTGCTTACATAAATTCAATAGCACAAATCTGTCGAAACGTAATGATGGAATGGAAGACCAAGGCATTAAGGTGAATCATCTCGATTGACTGATGCTAGTTTAATAATTGTTACTGATTATTTGTAACTAACTCTTGTTCTTACCATTTATTTAATTTCTATTAATTAATGATGCTCACCGCTGAATCAAATTAACAGCACATGTTACCAATGTTCGATATCTTGGTAAATGCAACCGAAATGTGACGGGTGTTTGAGAACGCAACGGCAGTGTTACACAGGTCACAGGTGAATCTATTCATATTCTTCTCTTCGTCTACAATATTTATTTATAAACTCTCAAACGCTTTCTATTCCATGCCAAATTCCAAGCAGACTGAATCGAAAAGCCGGGATCACATTTGCAGAACCCGTTTGTGCAGACACCGTGTGAACGTTCAGTGCCCAGATGTCTGAGAGCACTAGGTTGGATGGTTTGGCTTCATTGAATCTCTTCGCAACCATCCCATCCTGGTGATTGACGGCGTGGTTGGCGTCTCTTGGGGCAATTGGCGTTCCATCAGGTACACCGTAGATTCGATCAAAATTCTCTCGCCCCTGTTATCCAAAATCTCACACTCTGAATACTTCTCACGCAGAGATTGAACAAAGTCCTCGACATCATCGACAATACCAAAATATAATTGATATTCGGGATCAGGTGTGTATCCCTCCTGCTTGCTAAATGGATGGATTTGTTGACATTTTTGCCAGCGTGGACTTGTTGTAACGGTCTTCTGGGAATTCAAGCTCAATGCAATCTGGGTCGTTTTTAATTGCATTTAGGTCATCGGTGCAAGTTTCTGGAAAGTCCTCATGGACAAAATTCAAGCCACTCGTCTCTTCAATGATGTAGTGCCAGGGCCATATCCACTTCCGGCGTCTTTGCAAGTTGGGTATGGGTAATAAGTTGAATAGCCACCATGAATCCAGATCCCATTTCTCTTGCTGTCATACACTGCAGCCCGGACCTTGCTTTTGGCCAATGTGGACCCGACAGAGTTTATTCCTACTCTCCCAGGTGAGGCCAGGGTTATCACTACAACTTTCTTTCTCTTGCACCCTTGTCCAACGTCTCTCATTTCCATTGTCTACATTGCCAAACACCCAAAAATCACTCAAGAAGCCACCCTCTGGAAGCATTGCCCTGCTCTCCCATCTATTGTCTGCATTATTGTCCTGAGCGAATCCATGCCAGAGCCTATGCCCCCCAAATAAATAGATTGACGGGTTCTCTGAATCACCACTTCCAACCAAGCTAAATTGCCACCTTCTCCCTGGTTCAGAACCATCTTGCTTTGTCCACTCAAGAGTATTAAAATCAAACAACCACATGTCTTCGCAAAAATCCTCGCATTCATGAGAGTAACCTCCATAAACTGCCATTGTCGTTTCATCAACCATGGCTGCACCATGACCGTACCTCTCTGAAGGAGTTTTGCATATGAGCTCATCTCCAACATTTTCGCAACCCCCAAACGTCATTCCATCGTGCAATATCCTCCATCCATCATTCGCACAGTCAAGATCGGCGTATCGCAAGCAATCGGTATCATATTCCCACACGTCATTGTAATAAACTCCAACAGGAACAAAGCCGCACCTCTCTTCAATGTTTGCTTGTTCGTTTGGACTAGGACCGTGTTCAAGCAAATGCTCCCACGAATACGAGCACACCTCATCATTGCCTGAGGCTGCATCTGTCAATGCCACACAAGTTCGAACCGGTAGGCAAGATTGCGGATCGTAGCTCGAACTCAAAGGGTGACTGTCGTAGGTGGAAAATTCTAAAAGGCCCCGATCCTCAACGACATTATACATGGATGGAACGTGAGGCCGATGCGCATCGTTACCTCTTCCACCGAACAGAATGACTTTTGTTTCATTAAACACCACGAGTGTATGCCCTCGCCTGGCTCCGGGTCCGTCGGCGAGGGACCACAGTTCGCGCCAGTTGTCGTTGGCGAAGGAGGAGAAATTCCATTGTTGCCATGATTGGATGGGGTCTATGCATAGAGATGTTATGGTGGATGCCAATAAAAGGCGTGGCAAATTGGATGTTGATGTCATGATACGGTGTTGTCGGTAGGTGGGGAGGTGAATTATTGCGGGTGCGCGGGAGGAAAGAAAATGGGAGTGGCTGCGAAAATTAATGAGGAGAAGGAATTTCAATTAATTTAAAAATGAGGCTCGCGCGTGCTCACCACCAGAGGTGCCAAGAGAGGCAATACCTAGACAACAAAGTGGTGGCAGAAATTGATGGATAAATGATCTGGCATTTAAGTAGCCATCTTATTCCAATACCTGCAATTTTCTAGTGCGTTCTCGGCACAACAACTGAAACTGTGGATTTGCGAGGCCAGAACTGAAATTATTGATGGAGGATGGATTATTCAAATTCGCCAGGCAACAGCATCAACACCGAACAAGAGATACGCGAGCTTTACGCTGCTCTAGATGAAAGAGATCGCCACATTGAAGACCTCGAGGCGGAGCTTGAGAGGGGTAATCATGCAGAGATCTATGCAATCCAAGAAGAGAATGCCAGCCTATCAGCAGAACTAGATAAAAATCGAGACGATTTGATCAAGTCTCGTGACACCATTGCTGACTTGCAGATACAAATCAAACAATTACGAGCAGATAACCGTGAATTGCAAGATAGTAAAGAGCAGTTGGAAGAAGATGTAGGCGCTCATCGGTCACAGGTGGAGGCGCTGAAATCTCAACTTGCTCATAATGCAAAGGCTTCAGAGGATGTGAAACGGCTGCGGAAAGATGGCAACCAGCAACTGCAACGTCTTGAGCTCGAGAACCAGCGACTACGAGCCACCATCATTGAAATTGAGGAAAACGAAGACATACTTGTTAATGAGATTGACACCATTGTCAAAGAGAAGAGTATACATCAAGAGCACAGTGAGGAGTTATCAGCCAAGTGTGACTCGCTGTATGCTGAGTTAGATGAGAAAACAAGGATCAATGCTGATTTGTCGCAAGAGAAGAACAAGCTACAGAATGACCTTGAATCAGAAAAGACAAAGTATGAAACGTCTGAATCTGAATGGATGAAACGGGATGCAGACTGCAGGCTAGAAATCACAAAACTCAAGGAAGAAATTGAGAAAGAACAGGAGAAGCACCAGCGTATATTGAATGGCAAAGAATACGAGTCAAACAAAGTCGAGCTGGCAAAGCTTAGAAAGGAACATCATCACTTGCAGCAATCTTTTCATCACTTGCAGCAATCTAAGAATCAAGCAGAGAGAGATTTGGATAGCGCAGTGCAAGCACTCAATGAATCAAAAAAGAGTGTTAAAGAAGAGGTTGCACTGGTGGCAAGAAAGGAGCATGCAGCTTCCGCAGAGCTCCAGGGACAGTTGGATAAGGCTGGGGACAAAGAGAAATCGTTACTTCTACGGTGCTCAGACCTCGAGGAGCAGCTTGAAGATGTAAATAATCGTTTGGACAAATCAGAGCAACGAAATTCCAGGTACGAAGAGAATCATGGTCTCAGTGATGCAGTTCGCCACCAAAAGAAGCTCGAGGCAGACCTCCGAAGGCGAGACTATGACATAAAACAACTCAACCAAAAGCTGAGTCTAGAAATTGAGCGCCGCAGGTGTTTGGCAAAGGCAGTGGAACTTATCAAGGAAAAAGCCAATCTATCACATGGCTTTGAATTTGACGAAGAGGAGATACGGGCAGCTGTTGTCCGTGAAGATAGTATCCTTAGCTGTGAAAATGCAGAGCTGTTGCGTCAAGTTGAAGCACTGGAAGGTACAATAGTTTTGTTCACATCTTTTCTTGATGTAATTGTCAAATTTCACACTCAAATCAAAGTCTTCTTTTCGCAGCCGAGCGGACCAAACTTCTGACACAGCTTCGAGAGAGAGCCGTTGAGATTGGTGAAAAGGGTATGCGTTTTCTTGGAATGGACCCTCAGCAAGTTGGGCTAGTGATGGAATTTGCCTCTAATCTAAAGAATGGAACCACTGATCTGCCTCTGAATGACAAGTCTAAAGAGCTACTGGAACAGATAACCTCTCTTAAGTCGGACAGAGAAGTCGACAAAGTCACGATCGAAAGGTAAGTGTGGTTTTGTGCAAATTAAGATGAACCATGCGTCCTCTCAACTGCATGTTCTGTCTGCAGATGAAGACGTGGTACCTGATTTGTCCTGTTCAAGAGAGTAAGCAGTGTTGATGCTTCGTTGGGCGAGGCCGCAGTCTACTCTGACTCCCAGCATGAGAGAGATTGCAAAGCAGACTTAGAAACAAGTCATACTTTTTACTTGAGTGACCAAGTCAGTGATGATCACCAAAGTTACACAAAGTCAAAGTTATTAACAAAGTAGCAACATCTTAAAATGTGAAAAAGTCAAAGTTCAAGTAAAAGTGATAGCATTCAAAATTAGAGAAAGTCAGAGTTGAAGTAAAAGTAAGGACTTTTAAAGATTGAAAGAAGTCGAAGTTGGAGTAAAAGTTGCAGCATTCTAAATGCAATAAAAGTCAAAGTTAAAGTCAAAAGTAGTGTACTGACGTGTTGTAATGATTATTCTAATAACAGATAGTATCCCCAAAAGACTAAATGAACCCCAATATCTTTGTTTTAAATAGTTCTCTCCCCACTTTTACCGCCACCATCATTTTCTGCCACATCACCAACAATTTCTACTACTACTACTTGTTCCTCTCTTCGCCTTCGACATGCCACTTGACATGCCACATCCCGTGTTATTAATGGGATTCCATGGTAATGTCATTGCATATCGCATCCCCTTACGCACGCATACCGAAGTGATCGCGGAACGCTAATAAACGTTCAAGAATGTTCCGCCCTTGTTGATCGGCCCAACGTCGACACGTACGTCGTTCGATCGCATTCCTTATGATATTGCGTCAAGGACAATTCATTGATATCACTGATGTCATTGGATGGCATCGCATCGATGGGGTAAAGAAAGTTGAAGTTATTAGTGAACAAAATGAAAGTTACGTCACCAAAGTGTGACTAAAGTCAAAGTAAGGCCTAAAGTTAGTGTCTTCGATTAGGGACAAAGTTAAAGTTCAAGTAAAAGTTCAACAATGTGAAAGTTTAATAAAGTTGAAGTAAGGGGGAAAGTAAGCACCTTCAATATGCAAGTTATGACAACTTTATGACTTAAGTCAAAGTAACTTTTTTCATTGACTTAAGTTGAGTGACTTGTTTCTAAGTCTGGGCTCATCTACAATAATGAAACTCATAAATGCCAGACGCCCATTGGACAGTTACACACAAGTGGCAATCTCACTGAACCGATAAACAACAATCAAACTCAACAATGTGGCAGGCCCATCATGCATACCTACTTCCAACCAATTGGCAAGAATGGATGCTGCGGGATGTCAAAAAGTGGCCACGAAACGTTAGTTCAGTCCTGGAATGATTCGTGGCAGTCATTTGGATGGGATACCAAAATTCTCAATGACACTAATGCAAAAGCTCATCCTGACTATGGACTGTTTGAGTCTATGCTAATAAAGCACAATGTGAGTGAATACGATCGTGCTTGTTTTTACAGGTGGTTGGCAATGGCCAACCTTCAAGATGGGGGATGGCATTCTGATTATGATAACATTCCTTTAAGTTTGACTGCTGAGTTGGGAAGAGAACTGGAGAAGAAACCTGGCTTCAAGAGTTGGGCAATACACGTCCCTACTCTCATACATAGTGACAAACAGTCATATGGCAAGTTTGTGAAACTAATGGGACAGGTCCTGTCAAAAGAAAAACCTGTCGATGGTTTCTTATCTGATATGTATTTGTTAAGACATTTACAAAAGACACAGGCAGATGCTCTGGGAGTTACAGTGTGGAAAAGCCTAATTCATGGTGGATATCCATATGTCAAACAAGGTCATGTCACAAGGATCAATTGTACAGCAGTGAAATACTATTATACAGCACATCTTTCACACAAAGGTACAAAGAGGGCCTGGGTACAAGGCATTTACCCTCGTATTGAAAATATCAAGGAACGTCAGGCTGTAGAGAAACGAGGAGAAGCCGTAACCATCTTATTGAGAGATATACGTGAAAGTAATTGTATTTGAAAGTCATGTTTAAATGAAAGTCCTTTCTGTATGATTGACAGAATATTTACTAACCACCTGTATGGTGAAGATTTTAATAAAAATTTCATTCATCTCACATGGCAAATTATGCTCATATTTAGAATGGTCAGGTATATTTTTTGCATTCACTCATTAGTTCAATTCTATTTTAAGGACAAATGTGCCATTCAAACATCAATGCACCTTGTGCCTTCCCCGGCCTCCTTTTAGGTAAATCCCACTAATCTCGAGCTAGCTCAACTTCAACATCACCTAAATCTCTGCACGGAAGTAGTAGTCTAGCTTAGGTACAAACCATGAGTATTGCATCGAAGAAACACATGGTAGATGTCAGAATTTTTTAATGCTACATATGTATCGCCACACTTTTGGTGACATTAAATGTTTGCTTAAAAATAGCTGGCTTAAATTAGATCTAACTTTTTGTCAGTCTCAAGAGTTAGCAGTGCTTGCAAAATCTACTACCGACTGATCACATTGGCCGGATAGCATCGATGAATTTGTCATCATTGGATTCATGTTTCAAATCTTTTCTGTTCTTGTTTGCTGGTAGCCTCAATCTTTCTGTCATCTTCGTGTAACTATCATCGGAAATCACCTCTACTGGCAACCTATCCAGGAAGGAAGTGTTCTCAGTGCCCACTTGTTTGATAGGTTTGTGTTTAAAGTCCAGATGATGAGTCTTCTCAAAGACTTGTCTTTTTTTTGCTTCATAGAGTGAAGTGGCTTTAATCAGGTTAGGATCCCAGGTTGAGTGTTCGGTCATTCCAGCACTGTCAATGTAAAGACAGTTGAGTAAATGCTTTGTAGTGCTGTAATGAATACAGTCATTAAAGACTGGTTTTCTGATGGCCTGTGATGGCCTTAGTTGGATGTGTTACTGACATGTCCTGGGACACGTCATATGATGTGACTCATGATGTGACTCTGTCACTTAATTTTGGTGACGACCCCCCTTGTCCTGGGATATTGAGACTTGGGGTCAAGAAAATCATGGCTGAGTCATGTGTCCCCAATGTCCACATGGGGTTCCAATTTGGCCGATAACTGCACTCCGAGTCCAATAGGTTGACGTATGTGTTCCGAAGCTAATCAACCAATCTGGTCGGAAAATAATATATCCAAGCTTCAACGCACGTGTTGAAATGAATGCGGGGCTATCGCTTTTAGGCCGAACTGAACACTTTCATTAGTTCGGGCCTTCAAAACAATGCTCCTCCCATCCTTCCATGGTTCATTGCATATATAACCTATGTAATGCTAGACATCTGTGTGCCTATAACAAAATACCAACTCCAAACATCGTGCAAATTAAATTAACATGCCTTGTGCAAAAGATTGTCACTCATTTTCTGATGAAACCATATCATCTGATCACCCCGAGCCTTATTTCGTTGTAACAAAATAACTACTTTGTGACATTGTGCATTACAGATGTCCTCAATGTGAATTTTCATATAACCCCAATTCTAGCAGGTATAGGGGAAGATGTGCTCAATTGTGGATGAGAACACATATTGAAAAGATTATAAAGATAATGAGTTAGATATTTTCCGTAGCAAATGAAAGCGACAGTTTGATGTCTGAAGAAGAGGAAAAAACAGTGATGTGGATGATCTTAGTGACGTAGGCAAAGACTACGTAGATGATGGGGACATTGATTCAAGAGATCAAGAGATAATTTAGGTTCATCTGCAAGAAAGTAATATTCAGATGAGAAAGTGATGATTAAGTTGCGCAGACATAAATAAGAAATATATGGGGTGCAAAATGTCTATTGCTCCTATGATAATATAATTCGATTAGTTTTACATTTTTGTCCAGAAAATCATGATTAGGTTCCAAAAACTGAGGAAGGGGATGCCCACAATACAGAACATTAATGTGGTGAACGCTCATAGTATTCGAACAAGATATCTAGGATTATATTATTTGTGCCGCATTGTAATACTTCATTTGCAAGATTGTATTTTTCTCCTGCAGATACATTTTGTTACTATTTATCTCTTTACAAACCAATAGTATGTGATTAAGTTTCTCCTTCAACCTCATGTTCCTCTCCTGCAAACATTGCCATAAATAATGTTCTATAAAGGAGACTTCTAGAGGAGAACATATAACTTCTGTAGAACATGATTTCAAGAAAATATGTCCCTTTGAAAGATTGCAGAAGATAAACATCTGCAGGAGATAACTTGCTAGAAAATTTTACAAGTCTTGCAGAAGAGTTTTAACCTTCTGTAGGAGATGAATGTCTAGGCAAATAGGGTCCAGATTGGTTGCTGGAGCAAATTTGAAATATGCAGGAGAAGAGCATGGAAAATTGATGACATGCGATAAGGCCCAAAGAATTTCTATTAAAAAAGATTTTGCAACAAATAACGTAGCTATATTCCAATATGAGTAGGAGTACAACTGATGAGCCATTTGACCACATGTCATTTGGTTGTGTACAATGGTATTGTTACTGGTGGAACTGTTAGATCTAAGATGAAAAATCCGACCCAACTCATCAGCCATGTATCGCACATCTGGAAAACAGTTATAAAATGTCTCTTTAAATCCACTTCCTTGAAACTTTGTAGCCCTTTGAATTGCGTCTTTCTCTTCCTTACTCTTGCCTTCCACGAGTGTTTTAACTAACTCATTTCGATGATAATTGAAGGCCGAAACGATACGATCTACTGGATTCCTCGTGGTGATTAAAATAGTATCAATATGTTCCATAGCAAAATCCATGAGATTTGGCTGATTGAGTTGTTTGCTGGCATTATATTGGGCACTCCATAAATGTTTATGGGCCAACATATGACGTGTCAGCTCAGCTGTTTTGACGTTATAGAATTGATTGGAGCAGTCTTCCCGTGCCTGATGCAGTGTTAAGTTGTTGCTAGTCTGACGCTCAATGTATCTAAGCGTTGCTAAGACAGTGTCTGTGCTAACAGGAACACCTTTCTCAAACGCTACGCCTACGTTCAACGGGTTAAGGTTTTAGGTATTTGAGTAAACCGGGTAAATAGTCAAATCAACTTGAACCGTTCATGTACGTACCACCCGTCTTGCCAACGTGAACATACAAAACGTATGGACTAGCTTTCGAAACATTGGTCTTTGATCTATCAGGGACTGACAGCTTACTGAACCAGTCACTTGGCCATGCAGAATTGCTGTCGTTCCTACCATGATCTACCCTATCATCGTTTTTGTGGTCAATCCAAACATTTTCTGTAGCGGTGGCAAAGGATTTCAAAATATCCCGACTGTACAAGATTGATGAGGCGCTCTGCAAGACCCCCCCAAGAAGATCTCAAAATAACCAAAGGAGAGAGAACAACAGAGAATCTCAGAGAGAAGAAAGCAACAGAGAATCTCAAAGAGAATATGACCCTAATCAAGTGGGCGTTACACTGTTTGACTCTCTAAAGATCCTTGGTCTGGGTTATGCTGCAACATACTCTGAGGTTAAAGCACAATTCAGAGCTCTTGCAAGGATTTGGCACCCAGATCAACACAAGCCAGAGAGAACAGGAAAAACAGATGATGAAGCTAAATCCAGGTTAGGGTGATCTCTTTTTTCAACGCAGTGATTGGTTATGACTTGTGGAATACTCTTGAAACAAATGGAACTTTTGGAATTTATTTATTTATTTTATGTCTGGTTGGCAATGCCTCCAATACAGCCTGTGTGAGGATATCCAAGGCAAACCCAACAACAAAAA
>JALLAY010001332.1:0-10748 GCA_036939635.1 Cyclotella baltica | reverse complement strand
TGTGTAACATGGTATTCACTGAACGGTGGTTATGTCTGTTCCATTACTAACACGGACTGTTGTACTATGTTTAAATACAGCCAAACTGACACCAACACAGCCAAAATTATGTGGAATGAGATACAGTTACAAGAGATAAAAATCAGACTGAAAACCAACTGGTATTGCGTTGCTAATTTGATCCACGAGCCTAGAGATTTCGGTCGAGGTTAGATTTTAAAAAAATCGCTTGCTTTTGGTGACAACGCGTCACTTTTGTCGTGGTGCATCTTGGTTTCAGTGAACAATCAGCAAACAAAGGGAATGAGAATAAATCAATGGGGGGATCAATGGAATTAGTTTTCATGTAACAAATGAATCGATGATCAGCAAAAAAGATTGGGATCACTTACCTTATTGAGTGAGTGTTGTTGAGGTATTCATTATAATTTTATGTTTTGAATTGTGGTGAATTGCAAGCGTCTTCATTGTCAATGAGGATTTGAGCAAATGAAAATGAAACGAATAAGCCAAGCAAGAATGAATCAAGGAGAGAGTTGTAGGATCCAAAGATTTAGTGCAGGCTTCAGAACAAAACCAGGGCTTGTTGGTGTCAAAAAATGTGTGAGAAAAGTCATTGTTTAAGTGTCGAAAACGGCGGATTTCAATCTTGGGGTGTATACCACGGACAACCACAACGGTGACCAAACACCTATAATTTTATGACGTTCCCACAATACTCTTCCCCTGCCTTTAAGTGTCCAATAAAACTAAAACAATTCCTTTATCCACCAATCAAACTTGAAATATTAGTGAAAGGCCCACTGGCTTATATTTACCAAAGGCTAGGTGGCAATGTAGATGGTAAAGGGTGTGATAGTGAAGATTCACCCCACTGTTCTGGAGGAGATGTTGAGGCCTCCATTAGAGGTGGATCAGCCCCAGGCAAAGGTGGATCAAAGGTTCTATCATGGGGTAGAAGATTGATGGAGGGGTGGGTGGGAGTGCCTCTGTTGTTGTTGAAGGTGGCAGAAGAGTTGTTTAACAGGTTCTGCAAGTGGTTCGTTCAAAGACACCACTTCCAGCTGGAACTTGGTGCAAAAGGGTCTGAGGTATGGTATGAGAACCCCCTGACCCCTGACTCACACTGACATCATCTGACATCAATCAGCAATGGGTGGATCTATCAAACGCACAACAAACAACAAAGATTCTATGTAGGTAGATCCGTCCATAGATAGATTGAGTTGAACCATGTGAGAGAATCATTTTCCGTCCATCAAAAGCAGCAACAATGCGTTTCCAAAACCTCTCCCTCTTACTGTTTGGTACCTCATCAATCATCGCCCCAGTGGCATCATTCGCCCCACCCAAAGAAGCAATCAACCATGCATCTTCACAGCTGTACACCAAGAAACAAAACGGGTTCGAATCAGTGGATGAATTAGTGAAACGTGCTTTATCGGGAGTGGCTTTAGCAACGGCGCTTTGGACTGCTCCTGCCTCGCTTGCGGGTCAGTCTTTGCATTTTTCTGGCTTTGTGGGCAATGAGGCGGTGTCATCGTCTATTGCGAGTGCCAAGGAGATGGCAAGTGGAACGGGAAGTCGTGTGAATAAAGATCCTGAGAGCTTGTTGAGGTATGGATTGCCCATTGATAATAAAGAGGTGAGTTGTTGTGCAGACTAAGTATGTGTCGGCAAGGCCTCGAAATATGTTAATTGAATCAATTTTTTTTATTTACGGCCCCTTTTACTCTCGCCCTAACATGAACATCAGGTCAGAGAACTCCAAAAATACATCGAATCCATCCGACAAAACGTCTCCTCCAAACGCAAATCCGCAGCACTTGACGACCTCAAAAAAGCCAAGGGAATACTCAACACCAAAGAAGCCAAACTCACACCCTCCTGCAGAGACGCCACCGTTTGCTCATCCATCATTAAATCCATGAAGGAGAATATGGGCCCCCTCGAAGAATCACTTCAGGCGAGTACAAATTATTTAAATGGGAGTGATCAGGAGAGGGAGGCTTTGGATAAGAGTTATGCGGTGCAGGATAAGATTCAGAAGGAGCTGTCGGAGTTGCAGGAGCAGATGGTTCCGGCTGGTAGGTTTCTGTTGTTGTGTTTTTTGGATATGTGTAATTATTTAGGTGACTTATGTTGGAAACCTTCTTGATTATCATGCAAAAACAGGTTATATTACACCCGTACCGAGTGAATACAACGATTTACCTCAACTGCAGGGAAGGGCTACGGTGGAAATGGTTTTGAAAAAGCCAGATGGTGAATCATTTGACATTGAAGGAAAACTTTCAAAAGAGGCCAAGATGAAGATGATTATTGACGGTTACGCTGGTGAGTGAGATTAGTCATGGCTTTAACACAACGTTGTTTCCACCTTAAACCCTCTAAAATTCCTTTACTCATTCCGTCATTCCACCCAAGCTCCCGTAACGGGCGGAAACTTCGTCGATCTCGTCCAAAAAGGCTTCTACAACAACATGGACATTCAACGATCTGACGGATTTGTAGTACAAACAGGAGATCCCAAAGGAGAAGCCGAGGGATACGTAGGCACCCCATCCAAATCAGTAGGCGCGGGCAAGCACGGGGAACGTCTTATCCCCCTAGAAATCCTTGTCAAAGGTGATAAAGGACCATTTTATGAATCAACCATTGAAGACGAGGGGCGGGGAGGACAGGCTACGGTATTGCCCTTTTCGAGTTACGGTGCCATGGGATGGGCTAGGGAGGAGTATGATCCTAATTCGGGGAGTAGTCAGTTCTTTTGGTTGCTGTTTGATTCGGATTTGACTCCAGCCGGGAAGAATGTTTTGGATGGGAGGTATCCTTGTTTTGGGTATGTGGTTGAGGGAGCAGATTTCTTGAGGGATGTAAAGGAAGGGGATATTATTGTTTCTGCTAAGGTTACTGAGGGGGCAGAAAAGTTGGTTCAGCCGCAATAAGTTTGTACATGTCAATTATGACATGCTAGGTGCTGCGGGGGTGAACTAGAAGCTATTTGAAGTCTATGTATGACTTGAGGCGTATGATTATTAAACTCAAGGATTTCATACTTCCGACAGGTGGATCTTAAAGCCTTTTTAGAAAGGGCTAACTTACATTCTGACCATTGAGAAGCAACACAATGCTTGAAAGCCAAGTCTTCTTCAGACTGGCACTGATTCTTGGTCTCTGCAAAAATGATGTACAGAGTATCATTGTACTTATTGCATCGCCTTTCATCCCATTTCAACAGATATAGATCCCGCTTCATTCCACCCACACTCTTGGGTTGTTTACGAGGTTTTTCATCTCACTAACACCTTACACAGTTATTATCTGTTGGTCCAACAGATTATAGATTACTGAATCCCACAATCACCATGGTGCTATTGATAAGATCAGCGGATGAAAGGAAAATATACAACCTTAGGTGGTTATAACCATCTCATCACTAATTATACTACATATAAGTACATAAGAGTATCCTGTAAACACCCCACCTTAAGCAACACCCTGTACTCTGTACTCTCAAAGCAACGGGAGATGCTCTTATCACACATCAAAACACGTTAGACATTTAACATATAACTCCTAGTAAATCATTAACTATACTACAGACAAGTGAAGCCACAGGCAAGTGCCCTTCTTTTCCGCAATACAGGCAGAACAACAGCCGTAACCATGAGGATTAAATACCCTTTCCTTCCCATAATTTGGATTATGTGTCTAGGTTTTTCATACATGACTAGGTACAAGATGACAAGAGTGGAGCAATATCCCTCAGATATGAATCAATGAATCTCTGTAGACGTCGGCAGACTATCGTAGCGGCTGCTAACCAGCCCATCGGTCCAGCCACAACATCTATCTATCCATCTTTGAGGGTTCCTAGCCAAGCCTTCATTCGGTCGACCTCGTCCCCCGCTCCCGCCCCTCTCATCATCTCAAGCCCCCTTCATTTAAAGGATGAGCTTGAGATTTTGAGGGGGGTCATCAATTGGAATCGGCTGCCCATGCATTGTTTGTTTGATTTAAAGTAATGATTGAAACAACGGCTACCTGTCCCATCTGATTAAATCAACAACCGGACGCGGGCGGTTGCTATTTGTTTCAATTGTAACAAATAGCACCTGTCAGCATTTGCTCCACGCACGCGTGAATGATTTGTGTCTTAATTAATAGCTAGACACCAGTAATTTATACTAATTAAATTAAATTAAAGAAATCGTAAGTATGTATATTTGTTTGTTTCGCGGATGGATGCTGTTTGTTTTGCTTGGAACAAAGTACATCCGCCGGGAGGATGCTATTAAGTTGTTTCAATCGAAACACGTCTGCTCCGTCCATTCCATCATTGATGGAATCAGAACACAAAACACAAATGTCACAGTCGAATCCATTCGATAATTAAAGCAAACAATTAACAGTTCGCTTCCATTGTCAAATGGACCAAAGTGGCGCAGGGGGGAAGCTCCTGATTACTGCTGGTGGCTTGTTGCTGGTCGGTGAAGGAGGGAACCGATCGGCCATCGGAAGCCCTCTGGCACGCTGGTTTGCTGGTGACTACCGGTTAAGAAGATTGGCAATATTTTGATTAAAAAGGTTGGTGTCAAGGCCATTGGTTGAATTCGAGCTCTGCCTTGAGGTAAAATATGAAAAGTTTTTACAGAGCCCAAAACATACTAGCGCGTATGTAGCTGATCTTTGCCGATGTTGGCAGAGACTCAAATTTGATACCGCGGCTACGTGAGTTCTACGGAATTTCTGCCAATGTCGGCAGAGACTTGATTATCTTAGGGATATGAATCACAAGCCATGGGTTGCTGATTCCAATTGTCTTTTGATCCTTTACTTCTTCAAGTGTTAAGAGGACCTCTCCTTCCCAAGGTTACAGAGATTTTTTTGATATTTATGTTAACTGTCATGGCGGTCCTGTTTTGATTCATCTAATCCTGTGCAAACTTCAGTTCAACTCTTATCTGTGTGTTCGGGTCTATTATGGCATTGTAAATAACTTCATGATACATGCTGTCCTGATGAAAATGTTAGCATGATTTTCTCCTGGATGAAGGCTGTCATCAAGCCCCTACAACTAACTAACAGTACTTCCAATACTTCTCATTTCAGCATTCTTCGTGGGATAATGCAGCTTTCCAAACACCATCCCTTCAATATGTTTGTCGCCATCTTAGTAAGTGAACGGCCTTGTTCCTCGTCTAGGTGTGGATGTGTCTAAAGAATACGTTAAGGAGATCTTTTAAACTTGTCGCTTGAATGCGGAGTGTGGAGCCAGAACAAAGCCCAAACCTAACATGACCTCACTGAAGATGAACACCTAAATTGTTCACTCCTTTTAGATGAAAGTGAAAATTCTGATCTTCTGAGCTCTTCTATTTACAGAGAAACAGAAACGGGCATGGATTGAAATGTAGTGTGATACTGTAACCCAATCACCTGGTATTGGTATCAATTGCAGATTAAGTTTCTTCTTGACTCTAGTTACAACCCAGCTAACTTAAGTACTTTTTACATGGTGTTGTTTCCTTAGGATGACATAGTTTCAATCACCCAAAATAGCTTATAGCTAGCAATTTCGCAAGCACATGACTGTGACAGAAGGTGCTCATCTCTTCACACGTAGCCTTCATTCTCCGAATCCTACCCTCTCTGTACTTCAGTTTTTAGCAGATCTAAGGGAACTTACTTTCAACCTCACCTTGCATTTCATTGCATCTTTCTTTCAGTTAAAACAAACCCCAAAATTTCCCCTTCTTCAATTTCTTCTCATCCGCCTCCAACTCCTTCAACAACTCATCCCTTTTCGCCTGAGCTCTCTCCCTCGCATCTCTGGCCGCCTTAGCCTGCCTCGCAACCTCTGCCCCCTTCATTTTCTTCTGACTCGGACTCTCAAATACCAAACTCACCGTCGGTCCACTACGAACCCGTATCGCAGCCAAAACACGCGTCAACCCCACACCCCGCGTAGACCACATTTGATCGCCAAAAGTGGCTGAGCACATGGTGACTATGTCGCCTTCTTTGATGGTTCCGGCTCGTGCGGCATTTCCTTTGGGAGCGACTGTTTGTACAAATACATTGCCGTTATCGTCTTGATCTAAGACTAGACCGAGGGGGCGTTTGAGTTCCACAAAGTTTTCACCGGGACCGGCGTAGCGTTGAGATTTCTCGAAGCGACGAATGTCTTCTTCGGTGGACATGGAGAGGGTTGTTGGAAGGCGATGAGTGGGTGTTGTGGTTAAGGGGATTGGGGTGGAGAAGCCGGAACATGTTGGGACTGTTAATGCGGCGGCTATGAGAGTTGCGATGGTCTTCATGATTGCAAATACTTTCCTCAGATTGAAAAGAACTCGATCCACGAAACAAGATAATGAATACTAAATTAATGTGCTATATTGCTGTTGCCGTGATTGAGTAGTCAGTTGGGTTGTTGTTGCCGTCGCTGTTCCAAACAAGTCAGTGCATCAAAAAGTCATCGCTGCTTTGGTTCATCATGGTTCAATCAAATAATAACATCTGGCTTTGATGATGAACACTGAACACGTATGTGCTCTGGGAAGTGGGCAATCAGTCCAATATTGGCTAGAAAAGTGGGCTATCACGACATTCTTTTTCTATCGTGGGTCGGAGTGGGCTTTATTCCGTCTGTCATCGTCCCACATGAGCCCACGAATCCCATTGTCGACGCCCTCACCCTCACTCCTTGCTTTGGCCAGCACAGGCGTTCATTTTTCTCTTGCTGCATCAATTCGTCGGCAGCCGTCTTTCATACCTACGCACAATTCCTTTAATCATGATGAGAAGATCACTACTCTGGGGTCTGGCAACTGCCGCATCCGTTCTTTCTGGTGCATCTGCCTACGGTGAGAGCTATTTGATGTGTCGCTAGTTCTTCAACTTTTGGGTGTCGCTGCTGCTGTATTTTATTGTGGTTTAACGATAGAATAATTATCTCGCAACCTGTCTCATGTTCGTTTATTACTATCGCAGTTTCAACCTTCGTCCCAAAGAAGGGTATCGTGTCGTCTCGGCCTAAGCCAATCATCACTAACAATGGACGAGCTGCTTCCGCGAGGAACGATATTAAGATGATGCCCATCGGTGTCCCCAAGGTTGCTTACCGTGTGCCTGGAGGTATGGGAGCTGAGTGGTGAGATAACTAATGATTTTTGTTTGATATGAATGTTTTAATAATTAATTCATTTCGGGACATGCCATCGTCATTATGCTAGGGTTGACATCTACAACCGTCTTTACAGAGAGCGCATCATCTTCCTTGGGTCCGAAATTGACGATGAACTAGCCAACCAAATCATCGGCGTCCTCCTCTACCTCGACGAAGAAGACAGTTCCAAACCCATCTATCTCTACATCAACTGCCCCGGGGGATCTGTCATCTCCGGTCTCGCCATTTTCGACGCCATGCAACTAATCAAAAGCGAGGTAATCACCATCAATCTTGGCCTAGCCGCTTCTATGGCATCCTTCATCCTCGCTGCTGGAAGCAAGGGCAAACGCCTCGCTCTTCCATCATCACGTATCATGATTCATCAACCTATGGGTGGGGCACAGGGCCAGGCGCAGGATATTAAAAACGAGGCTGCTCAGATTATGCGCATTCGTGATAATTTGGTCAAGATGTATTCGATGTTTACGGGGCAGACTACGGAGCAAATTACGAAGGATTTGGATAGGGATAATTTCATGAGTGCGTATGAAGCTTTGGAGTATGGGTTGATTGATAGGGTATTGGAGAGGACAAATACTCCTGGAATGTAATGTGGGTTGCAGAAGGTTGGATGAGATACGTGTGTATATTGTTGGAGCACAGCTCATTTTTATGGTTATAGGGTACATCCATTTGCCTAGAACACCAATAGTAATCTAATTATAGCGATATGTGAAGAATGGATTTTGGGCGAAACCAAAGCTATCATTGAAACCCTCGAAAGAGTGTAAGAGAATATTTGGTACCATACCTTCGTTCCTTTACAGTCATTTTCCCCTTCCCATAAAAATGGAAGAGCCCCAGTTGAACTTCCATGATGGACCCAGAACAATCGCAGAACATAACAGGTCAATAACATATGAATTGCAAGTTAAAATGTATCTGGAATGAAGTCATTAAATTAATCTATTACAAATGGTGCCGATGCGATGGATATGTTTTGAAGACAGTCTCTCACATTGGCTGCCAACTTCTCGTCCTCGCATTCAACTGTTACCTTAGCAATATCATCAAGTTCATTCTCAAACGCAACAGTAGCTGTGCATACTAGACCTAGATTTTCTTGTTTATCTGCAACATCATCACTGTTACTGGTTTGTGCATCGATTGTAATCTCAAATGTTGCCTTTTTTGCTTCATAAGTGGCCTCAACAGATAGGAAATTATCTGTAAGTGATTGGTGCATTACTCTAAGGTGTTCCTCCATAGTCTTTTTAGGATCAGTATCATCACCCCCCTCCCGTTGTTTCTTTCTTCTGTGATTGCATGGTCTACCGGAAAGTCGAATTGATGCTGCACTACTTTGAGCATGCATTATGAGTGCCACCAATGAATCGGCAACTGAATAAAAACAAACCCAATTCAGAGATTTAGAGATGATCACAGTATTTAGAAAGAAAAAGAGACATCATGGCAACACTTACTGACATCTCCTACAGGGCTGCAATCCCATGTAACTGTTGCCATTCCTTTTGTCTTGCCCACAATAACTTTAACCTGCCCACCTTGCAAGCTGAAAGTGACGATGCCATTTGCCTCGACACCAGCTTCATTGTTACCATCAATGTCTTCAGCTTCCTGCGTCTCCTCAACCCCACGATACATCTCATGAAGAAATAGGCTCAACGTCTCAATTTTTCCAATGTAGGGGACATGTAACGTCGAAGAGACAGATCCAGTCCGAAGTGGAGTATAGGTTGCTAAATCTTCAGCTGCAACAATTTTTGATGAGTTCTGCTGTGTCACGAGTATACCCTGAACTGAATCTCCTTCTTTTGGTTCAGCAACTTTTTGGACCTGTCTTTTTGTGGGGCTGTCATCTTCCATTGCTTGGTCTCCATCTTCATCGGTATTTTGTGCTTCAGCGAGCTTGCCCATAACTTTAGCAGAACGTCTGCGTGTGAAAATGAGCTTGACATCCACTTCGTTGGGAGGCATGGCAATAGTTGGCCGTTTGTTCTAATGATGTTACAATGAAAGTATCCATGGAGTAAGTTACAGCAAAAGAAGATAGTGTTGGAACAACGATAAACACAAACATACCTCAGGAAGCTTGTTATAATGTAACATCAAAGCACCCTTCAATCTCCCCATCTCTTCCTTTGCTCCATGCACCAAAACAATGTTCCTTGGGTTGACAGATGTAATGAAATCTCTATTCTGCACAAAATCAACATGAGCCGAGAAACTGACATAGTCCACTAGACAATTCAAAGGCTGCCTTCGTCCTTCCAAGGTAATAACTTCTTTAGGTTGACTCTGAATCTCTTTGGCCAAGGTATGCTCCACTGCATAACCTGCAAGCATTACTCCATTCTTGGGGTCACCAGCCCATCTATCAAACAACTGACGTGACACTCCACTCTGTAACATCCCAGGACTGGCAAACACAACACTAGGACCTCTATCATCAAAGTTGTTGACATCAATACTCTTCAAGTTTTTAATATGAGAAAAATGAAATGGATTCCCCAGATCCATCTGGCTCCTTATCCTAGCATTCATCATGTTTGCATATGTCTGATACACCCTCAGGGCCCTGGAAGCCATTTTTGATGCATAATAAATAGGAACTTGTTGCAGATTCGGATGCTCCTGCCAATACTCGTCCAGGATAAGCAATAACTCCTGAGCTCTCCCCAAAGCAAACACAGGAATAAGACACCTTCCACCACCAGTAACAATCCTCTCAATCGTCCCAGTAAACCGTGCCTCACGCTCAGCCCTAGAAGCATGAACCTGCACCCCATACGTACTCTCCACAATCAAAACATCCGGAGCAACATGATACCTGGGCAACTCTGCCGCCATCAAATGCCTATCCTCCTCCATACTATAATCACCCGTATACAAAACACTCCGTCCCCCAATCTCAATAAAAAACATAGCAGCACCCAAAACATGCCCCGCATTCAACGCGTGAAACTTCAACCCCGAGGGTAAATTCAAATCAATCGTTTGATGATAATCAATCAATTCAATCTTATCAACGCATGATTGTAAATCTGCCTCAGTGTAGAGCACATCACTCTCACCCTCCTGCTTCACACTGCGTTTCATCCCCATCAACTTTAAATAATCTCCAAGTAACAACCGTACCACAGCCTTGGTGGGGTGAGTCATGAATACTCTACCTTTAAACCCAGTCCTTTCCGTGAAATACGGTAAACTCGCGGCATGATCGAGATGGAAATGAGTAATTAGTAAAACGTCGACTTGGGCGGGATCGACACGGTCGAAGAATGGGAGGCCGGCCATGCCGTCGTAGCCTGGGTGGATTCCGCAGTCGAGGAGGATGGTGGTGGAGCGGAAGGTTAGGAGATGGCAGGATCGGCCGACTTCTTGGCCGGAGCCGAGGGGGGTTATTGTCATTATGTCTTCCATTTTTGATGGATATGATGTGAATAGGGAAGCGAAGGGTTAGGCTGTCATTTTGTATTGTAACACGAGGATCGAGGATCGAGTTGTGGGTTGTGGGAGCGAGGGGCAGGGGGGGGGGGGGGGGGGGGGGGTT
>JALLAY010001331.1:0-10755 GCA_036939635.1 Cyclotella baltica | reverse complement strand
GGCCTGTAGGATGAGAGGTTAAGACCCATTCACAAACCAAAAGCAGTGAAATAAAAAACGGAGCAAGATAATTAATAGCGTGGTTGGGACGAGCGGTTCGCCCCAATTACAAGGTTTGAATCGATTGATTGGCCCAGTAATCACAGTGGATCCAATTCGATCGATTGGAAGGATAATTTTACGAAAAGGCCTGTTCTTACGGTGAATCCACAACGTGGCGAGTACACGTAAAAAGTACGAGTGAGAACAAGCCCCTCTGGGAATTATTCAATTGATTTTGCAGAGGAAACGTATTGGACTACTACGATGAAACAAACAACTAACACGGACCGGCCTGCAACGAGAAGCACGCAACTTGCAACAACAGCATTGCAGTCGGTCTCAGCGTCGGTAACATCAACATTCTCCCCACGATTGAAAACTCTTCACGCGGAAGCAGAGAGATTTATGATGGGGATGAACCCACCAGCGATGCAGGTAGCATCGACGGTGACGAGGGCAGTGATACAATCGTCTAAACGTCGAAGCCTACGAATTGCTCAGCAGCATACGCCGGCGGAATCAATGATCGAGGAGGAGGCGATTGACTTCGACCATGATAGAACACCGGCCGTGGAAAAACGTGTTGCTAATGATATGAACGATGGGGAGAAGAAAAAGGGAACAGCTGTGATGGAGTTGGCTCAAGTAAAAGAACAGGCGGATAATGGCTCTGCTGGTGAGGATGAGAGCTCTATGGAAACCGATTCTGACGGGGACATACCTGCATTAGGACGCAGGGACGATCTGTCTAGCTCTTCCTCGGATGCTAGCTCTACTCCTGCAATGAAGCAGTACAGAAAGGAATCTGACAGCTCTTCTTCTGACGAGAGCTCGATTGGCGTAGAATTGAAGGAAGTGCCAACAGGCACTGTTGGAGAGTCAAAGCAAACAGTTGAGGAACAAGAGGGATCCAAAGCAGAGTCGACAGCTACACCGATCCCAAATGAAAACGTAACAATTCCAACTGAGATTTACACTACGCATGGAGATTCTGTTGGAGGATCAGTGACCGTGGATGTGGCTAAACCAGGTGTTCCTCAAATGGAGCCGATGTGTAACTCCAGTTCAGACGAGTCATTAGGAAGTGTTGCGAGTAAGGAGAGACTGAGCTCATCGGAACAATTGGAAAAGGAAGTGGAGGCATCTCAGGATACAAATCATAGCAGGTCACACACCTCATCGGTTGCTCGACCACATACAACGATTAGTGATCGATCTACGAGAACAAATGGTAGCCCCTCTTCCAGCCAAAGATCTAGCAACGGCTCGAAAGGAAAGAGCAGCAGCAAATCCAACACCTCGTCACAGGTATCAGCAGAAACTGACAACCATTCCGCTAGTAGAAAGAGCAGCAGCAAATCACACACCTCGTCACAGGGATCAGCAGCAAGTGACAACCATTCCGCTAGTAGAAGATCTGGTGGGAGTAAGAGTTCAAAGACAAGTGGCAGTCGATCGACTCGGAAGGCGTCAAAAGATGGAGCAACCACTGATGGAAGTAGGTCAAGTGGTCGTCAATCGGGGTCAGGATCTTCGAGGTCATCCAGCAGACGTGCGAGGGACAAACGACTTGAAGAAATGCTACGAGCGAGGGATGTTCGAATGGAAGAAATGTTCAACACGATTACCCAACGCCTGACGAATCTGGAGGAGAAACAGAAGAACACCAGAGCCTTCATTATAACAACAAACAGCTCCTCTATTGATAATGAGTGCAAACCGCTGAAAGCCACTGTTACCACACTCAAGGAACAGATGGGAAACATTCAAGAGTCTTTTACAACGTTTGAACAAGATGTAGAGTCACTAAAGGCGAGGGAGAAACCGTCGAAAGAGGACATGCGGCTAACGGTACAGGCAGCGACGGCAGATATAATAAAAGATGAAATGGCGGAATTGAAGAATGAGTACAGTTGGGTTGCGAAGGATGCCATGGCGATCAACGAGCACTGTGGAGGGATTGCAGCTGTTGAAAAACGGGTCTCTGAGGCGAGTACAAAGGTCTCAGCACTGATTAACAATCATAAGGAGCAGATGAAGTCAACCAACCTGATAGAATATGCGGAATCTATAGCCACTTTACGGGAGGATCTAAGACTCCTCAGAGAGGAATACAAAGGACATCTCACGAGGACAGAGCGCCAAGTAAAGGAGGTTGATATGTTGTACAACTTAGAAGATCAGCTCTATAAGCACCAGGATGAATTGACGTTAGCGCGAGGTGAATTGGATGATACTATAAAGTCTTTACGTGATACAGAAGCTGTTTGTAAGCGTGAGTTTCGTGAAGAGTTGGAGGAGATGCTCAGAAAGGTAACATCTACAACGAATGCACAGGTTCAATCGATGACATTGTCTGCGGCAGCGAAAGATAATATTATTAAGGAAGTGGAGGCAAAGACTGAAACCACTCGAAAGAAACTCCTTGCCATTGTGGAAGTGGAGACCAAAGCACGGAACGAGATGCTACAGTCAATGCGCTTAATGGAACAGAAGATTAACGAGGCCAAGTCAGGGACCACCGAACACGACAAGAGTCAAGGTGTTGCCTCGATGGTGTATACTTTGGAGAAACGACTTGTAGCGATTGAGACGAAAGGTGCAAATGTCCCGCCAACTGGTTTTGAGATAGATCCACTGGAGGAGGCTGTCCGTAATTTCCAAACAAAGGCGGAGGATTACTTCAAACAAAAATCTATTGCACTGGAACAGGCTGGCATAGAATTACGGGTTCAACTATGGAAGATACGAGATGATGCTTCCATTGATGCAATTCGATTCCTACAAAAGATAGACGATGCCAATGAATGCTTATGGGGTGCAGTATGTGATCAAACAAGACACCTTTCACAACTTATGGATGATGCCTTGTCCATCATCAGTGCCTGTGGGATTCCAACGGAACAGATTATGGACCCGAATGCAATCAAGCACTTCATAGCCACCCATTGGCCGGCAGATGAACCCCCTTGTCATCCTTCAATAAGACCTTGTGGAGGATATGCCTTTCAACTCCAAGCAACGAAAGCGGTGAGGGAGGGAATCAGCCATGACAACTACAAAAATCTGTCCAGGAATGCAAATGACACTCAGTCTATTGAACCTTCCAACCAATTAATCAACTCTTTGTCCGACAATATGTCCAACAATACTTCTGACCCGCCGCAATATACAGATCAATCCAACAACCAATCTCAATCCAACAATAACACTGGCCAAAATCGGTCTGACAATGCTTCCAATCAGACACCATCTAATTCTAATCGCCCACCACCAACACAAAACGACGATCAAATGGGCAACAATGGAGAGGAGAGTGCAAATGGAAGTGGCAGTAATCCCGAAAGAGTCATGTCGGCTAGTGAAAATGATGGTGATGGAATAATTTACGGTCTGTTGAACAATATGGGGGCCCCTAGGCTGGCTCTCAACCCAACACAGCTCACCTTATATCTGGACCAGGGTTTCAATGTGGTTGATTACTTCGTGAATGTAGGACTCGCATTCGCGTGGCTCAGAAAAATGCAGAAGAAATATAAAAAGAAACACCCAGATGCGGAGGATACTAATGTGTCCAGCTCGGATGAGGAAGACGACGACAACCCTCCTCCAAAACGGAATCACCAAGGTGCGGCATCCCAGGATCAACCTGAGGATAATGATTCGTATCAGGAGAGCAACAATGATGAAAATGGCAATGAGCAGAATGACAACCAGCAGACACCGCCGACTAGGGCTACATTCCGTGGTCGAGATGTCAATGTGGTGCCTCACACACACCGGAAGGGTTCTCAATTCAAGGGAATGAACAGGAAACCAAGTGAGTATGTAATGCTGGAGAAATTGGTCCGTCCTTCCGGGAAATGGACAAATGGTTGGCTATTCTACAAAGATGATGATGGTGCCCTAATCCCTCTTAATTATGAGTTGGCCCACGATGCTGCAGATGGGGATCCAGAGGATGTGCAAGTGTATGAGCTCTGGAAGAAGCGAGCTCTATCCAAAGTATATGAGTTGGAAATACAAGCCAACTGGGACACAAATAGCCATAGCCCACCTTCTTGGCAGAAAGCACAGTGTACACCTCCCGGCAGGAGCATTGGTGATAGTGTTGGCGACTCAAGTCAGGCATCATATGGTAGGAGCCATCAATGTCAGACGGAAACTAGTCGCCGACAAATATCTTTTCATCAAGATAGAACCCCACCCAGATCTCCGAGCAGTCGAAAAGTCAGAGATCTTGATTTGGAATATTTGATGGGTAATGATGGTGTACAACAATTAACTGCCGAGGACTTCTATGACTTGGCCTTTTATGATGCGGAAGATTCGTACCATGCAATTTACCCACGACATTTCACAATTATGAAGAACTACGAAGGAAGCCGAAATGATGGATACATTCGGGGCCCAAAGATTGAAAAACTTTTGAATGCTTCTTGCTTCCCGAAATTGGAGGCAACAGATCAAACATCTGTAATTTCGTGGTATAAGACGATGGCGGAATTATTATTGGCATACAATATTGCCTTAACACCGTTTGATGATATTGAACTCAAATATAAGGCAGTTGGTCTCACTTTCCCGGGAATAGGATTGACGAGATACATGGAGATGGGTTCAACTTTCGCTACTTTTCTCAAGACCAAACTACCTATGGGAGAGGATGCACCTGAATCACCATTGGCGGATGAATTGGCATTGGATGTGGCTAAAGCTCATCCGAATGGATTTGAAATGCTTCAGACTGTTCTCGAACATTGTGTGCATTCGTACAAGATGGATGAGATGGAGATGAAGTGGGCCAAGTACTCTGCTTCGAACAACCCATTCAAGTAAGCGGAAGTATTAATCCAACAAGTGAGACTCGCCAGGAAACGGGGCCAACATATCACGGACAAAATGGTTGCTAAGAAGTACCTACAGCACATTATTGATGAGGCTAATAAGGATCGTTACGTGTGGATGGACTTACTGTTGAAGGATCAGGTAGACAACTTGGATGAAGAGGAGGAACTACCGGATAAATTCACCCTCACCAGAATGGCTGGAAAAATTACAAAAGCTAAGGCACAACCATCTGATGTGCGTCAAGTTGGAAAGAATACTGAGTCTCGAACTATATATCAAACTCAAACCCGGCCCTCTACCTCAGATAATGATACCCCCAGTCACACCACCAACAGATAGATTCCGAACAGCACATGGACAACGCGTGACTGAACACATACAGGGCTACACGGCTTATCGATTCATTGTTAACGAGATCTTCCGACCCAGTACTAAAGTTCGTCCAACAAAGAAACCAATGCCAAATCCATCAAGGGCGCGTAGGAATGGTCGTCCAAGGAGAGCATTTGATCCTACAGCCTTTTGCAATGCATGTGGAAGGTGGGGTCACAAAGCTACAAAATGTGACATGCTCGCAATGGCTATTTGGTTGATGGAGTTTATGAACAGTGGAGGAAGTGAGGAGGTCATGAAGCAAACGCAACAATACTGGATGGAGCGAAACGCGAAGCAACAAGACATCCGGCCTCCTCAACGAGTTGATGACCGCACCCCGATGCAGGTTCTGGAGACATACGTGGATAGATATGGATTCGACCCTGACACTATTGCTGGTGAGATAGACTGGAGACACTTCCAAGAGGATTACCTGGAAGATGATAGTGAGGAGGTGTTTGGGGACGATGTGGCGGCACCCGTATGATGGTGTTGCACCACTGGGACTACTGTGACACCAACAACAAGGGATTTGATTACAATTAATGAGAGAAAGATCCCTGGTACTACAGTTCCTAGTGGTGGAGACCATAGTGCGGGAGCACATGAAACACAATCAAGTGAGACAGTATGCAACACTCCAATAGTGGATGCGACCTTGAAAGACAACAACAACGGTGATGAACAGAAGAACACACATCTTATTGACCCAGTCGACCACAATCAATCAGACACTTCAGGTTCACCTGCAAATGCCATGAATACAACGTCTACCACAGAAACGAGGTTAGAAGAACCGGAGCATGCGATGGATGCAGAGGATGATGAAAGTATTGAGGGAGAAATGAATGTTCTACAACAATCTATTGATCTCAACATGTCAGAGATCCACCCCGAGGTAGTAAAGGCTGTCGCTAAGGATATGGAAGGTAAAGTGGAAGATGAATGGCAATTTCCTACAGTTCCTGAGAAGTCTCTTCCTCCTGGATGTCTTGCAAGTGAAATGGCGCGCCCACCATCACCAACGAATATTATGGACTTTCCGTATTTCGATGTAGCGGCTGAAGTTGAACCAACAGAAGTGAATGCTGTGCCAGTATCCATTGACACACAACAAAGGTTCCCAACTTTAAAAGTTCAAAATACACAAATGCAATTAACAACATGGGCAGTGCAGCAGTGTGATGAAACGTATGCTACAGAGGGAGACCAACATCAACAGATAACTGAAGTCATCTCGTATAATGTGATTGCGGACATGGGAGCTTTTGGCCAAACAATGATAATCAGCAAGTTGGATAAAGGTAGCATGGCTGACACGGGAGCGAATTGTTCGATGACGGCGGACTGGGCAGCTCTCAGAAATATTGAGAAGTTACATACACCTATTGTGGTTGGGGTTGCTGTAACAAGTGTGTCTGGTATACAAAGCTATGCAGAATGTACTCACATCGGGGACTATCCCATCAAATGTGATGATGGAACTACTATCTACACAAAATGCTTCTACAACCCGCATGCGTCCGACACCATCATTTCGCCTCAATCCATCATTGACAACTCCATGGAGTACCACTCATGGGAGCAGGTAGGACGACGTATGGGACAACCTGGGAGCCTTAAGTTCATTGGCTCTGACAACGACAAAACAATAACATTACAACAGCATAATGGTCTCTATTATTGCAACTCTACGAGCTTCAATATCCAGATGGAGACGAACGAACACGAGACGGATTTACCAACATGCAGCAGACTTGATGCATTTGGCCAGAACAAACCAAAGAAGGGTACACCACGGGCTGCAAAGTATAAACCAGTTCCAAGATCAAAGGTCTTAGAAAGTGAGACCTGGTATTTAAGAATGGGGGGGGGTGTAGTGAAACACAACTTGAAGCACTATCCCAACATGCAACGGGTATACCAACTAACTTTCAATGGCATCCTTTTCGGTTCGTCGATTTCAGGGAGCAGGCCAGAATAAGACGTGGTAGGGCAGGTAGAAATCCAGCTAAGGTAGCTACACGTGGCCAGCGGTTCTATTTCGATTTTGGGTTCATGAGGGCTTCAAATTCAGACTTCAGTCGACCTAGCAAAAAGAAGGATAGAATAATTGAATCCTATGATGGGTACACGTCATATCTTCTTGTGGTAGATGAGGTATCGAAGTACACATGGATATTCTTAACCAAAACAAAGGAACCCCCAATAGAACTTACGAGGCTTTTCATGAAGGAATTCGGACATGAATGTGGTGGAATGATTCGATGCGATCAAGGTGGAGAGTTAGCTCGGAGCGATGAGTGGAGAAGTATATGGTATTAAAGGAGTTTCAATACAAAGTCGAACCCACTGGAGCTGATAGCCCTTCCCAAAAAGGGCAGGTTGAACGATACAATGAAACGGTTGGAACTGTGGTCCGGACGTTGCTGTATGGAGCAAATCTACCGGCAAGGTATTGGTCTGCGGCGGCGGTTCATGCGGTGTACTTGATCAATCGAAGAGTTCACAGCACTACGGGCATCACACCATATGAAGCATGGTGGGATGTCGTCCCAGATCTGAGTCTATTGAAGGTGTTTGGAGCAAGAGTGTGTGTGAAGGTATCAGGCGAAAGGAATGCAAAACTTGATAGGCATGATTTCACAGGAATATTTATCAGGTACACAGCCACTGATGACAATATATGATACATCGATGTCGATAGCGGATTGGTGAAGTCTTCGCATCATGCAGTATTTGACGAGGCATGATACCTACAACCATTCCGACCACCAATGGCTCAGTTACTGTATGATATGGGAATGGAGGTCGATGAGGAGCCAACTTCACCACCTACACAACAGACACAAGTACAGTATGCAGCATACCCACCCTTGCCCAAAAACAACATTAACAAAACACCGGCAAAAGCTAAACAACATGTGCTGCCACTGAGAATGAGTCCCATCCCCATAAATGCCATTCCAAACAACATGGCTGCTGCTGCAGCTAGATTGGTGTCACCATATGTGAACACGGCATTGGAACCCGAGGTACGACGGTTGGATGTGATCCAGGATATGCAATTAGACCGTCACGAGGAATTCGCGCAGGTCTACTTGTCTCCAACACCATATTTCGACTCATTTGAGGAAGAGATCGACTTACGACGGTGGACCACGGAGGACCGTCCAACGGCGGGTTTAACACTGATACAGCAGGATGGACGATTGGTTCTTGCGAACATTGCGAAATCTACACCGGCAGCAAGAATACCTAAATGGAGAACGAGATGTAGGGGTGCGTGGCTGAGCGAGATCAATGGAATGCCAGTAATTACTACGGAAGATGTAAAGAAGGCATTGCAACGGGTGAAAGTCAGAGGTGATAGAAAATGCACATTGACTCTAGCACATCCGGAAGTAAAACATGGCCTTACATCCAACGGGATACCCCAGATTAATATTGATCAGTTCAATCCAAGATTTGTACTGAATTTGGATCACATTGTGAAACAACAAAGCGTGTACCAACAGAGTGGAGGAGTTTATCACTGGTCTTTCAACAAGTTGACACGAGGAAAACTGTTGAAACAGAGTGACTGGTCTGAATGGCAATCTTCTGAGTGGTTACAGCTGGATCAATACTACTCGCAATTAATGTTTGGTGAGCCAACTCGGGTTAAGGATAGATCCAATGTGTTTCATCTGGTGTGGACGTATAATATCAAAGATGTCGATGGAAGGAAGAAAGCAAGATGTGCATGTGACGGATCCCCAAGAGGTGGAAAAGCTAGGGTGCTGGATTATACACACACGAATTGTGTGGACCATGTTGCGTCACGAATTTTCTACGCGATAGTGGCAGCAGAGAACCTGCAAGCGTGGGGTGCAGACGTGAGCAATGCTTTCAGTGAAGCTCCACCACCCAAACAAGGTTTTTACATCCAACCAGACAGAGCATTCAATGAATGGTGGATTGCCAGGGGACATGAACCAATCAAGCCAGGTGAGGTAATACCGGTCATGAGAGCGATGCAAGGACATCCAGAATCTCCCAGACTGTGGGAGAAACACTGTGATCGAATTATCCGGAAGTTGGGATTTAAGCCCACGGTTCATGAGCCTTGTCTGTATGTTGGAGAGATTGATGGAGAACGTTGCCTTTTTAAACGCCAAGTCGATGACTTTGCAGTGGCCACACCTACACCCAAGACTGCACACAAAATCTTCGATCTCTTTGATGATGAATTGACTATGCCTATGAAGCGATTGGGCCTCATTCAATTGTTCAACGGAGTGGATGTTCTGCAATCGAGGTACTACGTAAAGCTATCGTGTAAGACGTACATTGAGAAGATGTGTGACAAGTACCTCTCAACATGGATGAGAGATCTGAAAGACATGGCACACAGGCCGTTGCCCATGCCAAGTGGAGAAACGTTCATTAAAAATTTTCTGAACATAATTGGTACAAATGATGAGAAGGAACAAGAGAAGTTGAAGAAAGAATTTGGGATAGGATACAGAAATGGAGTAGGAGAGTTGATCTACGCCATGGTGACGTGTAGACCTGACCTGTCACCAACAGTGGTACGTTGTGCCCAACATAGTGCTTCACCGACCAAGTATCATTATCAAGCAATCAGACATGCCATCAAATACCTATATACTACACGTGATGAAGGTATATACTTCTGGAGAGCTACGCCATTATGGGACATACCAGAACATGACATGCCAACAAACAACATGGCATTGCATGGAGTCTTACCACCAAATGTTACTCGACCGACACATAAACCATTACAAACACATTCGTTTGTAGATTCTGATTGGGCAACATGTCCTCTAACACGAAAATCCATGATACAGGTGTGGGAATCAAGTTATCTGGAGGGCCAATAGCATATAAAACAAAGTTACAACCTACAGTGGCACATTCATCAACAGAAGCGGAATTCATGGCAGCCAGTGACGCTGGGAAGATGTTACTCTTTGTACGTTCAATTCTATGGGACTTAGAAATTCCACAACAAGCAGCATCCATAATATATGAGGACAATGATGCATGTACGGCAATGGCAAATGCCCAAAAACCAACAACACGTACAAGACATATGGATATCAAGTACTTTGCATTGAGTGACTGGGTAGAAATTGACTTGATGATCCTGGAGAGAATTGACACTTCCATTAATGAGGCTGATCATTTAACAAAAATTTTGGATCGGACTCTGTTTTATCGACACATTGATTACCTAATGGGTCATGTCCCTCCAGCATACTCACCATGCTACAAACAGTTCGTGGGATGCATTCCTCCGGAACCAAATGAGGATGTGAGTATGGAGATTTTAGATCATAAGCCACTCACTGCAAGAGCGGCTCGATGTAGTGTGGATGATGACACATGGGTGTGGTTGCACATTGTAGCACGGACCAGTGCAGTGGTGCAATCCAATCAGGTCATTTCCCCTCATTGGATTGTGGGGGGGTGTTAGTA
>JALLAY010001330.1:0-10757 GCA_036939635.1 Cyclotella baltica | reverse complement strand
GCAAGTAATACATGATAGGTACTAGCATGTCAGATTGAAGAAGTCTATTGCTCGCCTTCATACCGAAGAGCATGAAAAGCGAAATGAGGAAAAGAGAATGGATTTAATAAAAAAGAAGCAAAGGGACAAATGCAAGCGCAAGTGAATTGGTCGGAAACTGCACACAAGGGTGTTCAGAATGGACGGAGACAAATCATGTAGATGTTAATCAAGGAGTGAGCAGGTCATGTGTAACAAGTGATAATTCAGTACACTACTTGATCAAGGTCACTTGACTTTGTTCGGTATAAGGCTATATTTGAGCAGTTAATTTTGGGGAAGGTAAAAAATAAACTTAGGATATTGTAATGACAAACCATAAGATTATTAGTTACTGTCCATTGACAGGTAAGAAGTGATGATGTCTTCTATGTCTGCCTATCAGTTGATCACAGAGTTCAAGCTATGAGGAAAAATTTACTTCTTTCCAGCCATGATATTCTGTTTATAAAGCTTGACAAACTCGGAGAACGAAACATAGGGGTCCTCCTCGAAACAATCCTTTGACTCGGAATCGCAACCCAACATTTCTTTGAACTCATTGTCGTTCACTATCCTATTTGAGGTTCTGAGAATTTCATTCGTCACTTCAGATAACTTAACTTTGCCGTCTTCATTCAATGATAATGAAGTCGAGAACAACCTGAACAAGTTACGCATTTCATCCGGGTCTCTGTCTGAATCTATTTCATCTGCGATGTCTGAAAGGACTTCCTCTGAACCTTTCGCTACAGGGGGATACAGTGGAAATGCCATGTCTCTGAGCTTAACTGCTACCCCACTGTCGTCCAAGATCCCTCCAAATCTAGTTTCCTTGCGAACCCCTAGCAGTCGCCCCATGCCTTTAGCTACAGTGCCTGTGGTAACAATGACTTCCGTTGCACCGGCTTTTACAAGCTCCTTAGAAAGATCTGCAGAGTCACATCGCACAAAAATTGGCGTATCCGGAAACGCATCACGCAAGCATGCGGTTGCCCGAAGACATCGATCGTATGAATCGTAGGTTATAGCAATAGCAGTTGGCTCCTCCACTCCTGCTGCTTTTATTAAGGAACCAGACGAGCCCTAATTAAACAATAATGAACAAGTGGTTGGAGTCATAGTTTGCAAAAACCTAACATGGCGGTAACAACACTTACATCTCCAAAAATCACTCTTGCACCATTTTTAGCACCCGCAGCGATATTGCCAGAATCACGAGCGAAAGCGACATACCTGAGAATCACACAAAAATATGTAAGTAAAAATTTGCCTCAAGTTAATGTATCATGGACCACAGACGTACGGTATTCCTGCAATATTTGCTCGCTCAAGCAAAGAACATAACTATTAAAGTATCGTTAGTCGTGTGGCAATTGAAATGGGGAGCAAAAGAGGCATTCTCCCTTACCTGTTGGCCAACTTCATTGTAGCCACATACAACCACAGCTCTTCTCAGAGCATCCTCACTCATTGCAGACTTTCTCTTGGCCATCCAAAGCTGTGCAAACTCTTCGTATTGCAATACTCCATCATTATTGTCATCGAATCTCCTAATGATGACTTTCACTTGATCTAATGTCAAGAACTGTCCTTCACCGTCTCTTTCTCCAACTAGCGTAAAAATATTCTGGAGCTCCTCTGCAGTTATTTCACCATTTCCATCTTTATCAAATCTAGCAAATGCTTCTTTTATCTTGGCTTCGTCTGCTGTACTAACATCATAAGCTAGTTCATCAGAAAACCATTGGTCTGCCAACACTTCAGCTTCTTGCACGTCGAGTTTCTTTCCAACATAATCAGCAATCTCCCCCAAGACAGGCTGAAGTACAATGATAAGCAGTGTAATTTAACAACTAGCAAATTACCATTCCAACAAAAGAAACGAACTTACTGTAAGGGCCATTGATATAATCACACTAGCAGTTAAAATCTTTCCTAATGTAGCTGGAATAATTCCGTTGTCAGATGCAATGTTGAAAACAACAAAAGCGAACTCTCCCTATATAATGGTGGTGATGGACATTAGATTATAACACGTGCATTAAAGGAGTGTAAGAAAATAAACCTGATATCTTACCCCTCCTGCTAATAAGAGACCAATGCGAGCAGAATCTCCTCTTGTAAGCCCGAGTGCGCCACCTCCAGCGTAGATGACTGAAAATTTAATTAAGAGGAAGGATGTTATTCCTGCTAGAAGTGTTGGCCAGTACTGAATCACAATTGATGGATCTAAGGCAGATCCAGCTGTAACGAAGAAGATTCCAAGAAATATTCCCTCAAATGGATTTATATCAGCCTAATATTGAACAATGGTGTTGTAAGTAAGTAATAAGATAAGAAATGCACTGAAGAAGAAAGTATGAGAAACTAACTTACCTCAATCTGTGCTCGATAACCTGATTCTGCCAGCAGTACCCCAGCTGCAAATGCTCCTGTAGTAGAACTTAAACCAAGTGCATCACTAATAACTCCCATTCCAACCGCAACCAACAAACTGGCCGCCACAAAGCTCTGACTTGACCGACTACTAGCCACAATCTGAAACACCTTACGCAAAACAACCGAAGCAAGCGCCAAGACAGCACCAAATCCAACAGTAGCCTTAAAAGCCAAAATCCCCAACTGAATAGGATCCGCCCCACCACCATCTTCCGCAGTAACACCCACCCCCTCCAACTCAGCCACAAGCGGCAAAATAACCAAAAGAGGCGCCACCGCCAAATCCTGCAACAACAAAATAGTCAACGCCGCCACACCATCCGGTCGATCCTCCCACCCCTTCTCCTTAAGTATCGGCAAAACGAAAGCACTACTACTCAAAGCCCCCGCCGCGGCAATAGCAAAAGCCACCACCGGCTGTTCCAACAACTGAACGATCAACGGGTCAATCGGTACGTTTGGATTACTAACCACTTGAAACAGCAGTGGTCCACCCAGGAACAATCCGAAGAAAATAACCCCCACGCTAAACAATAGCTGTGTCGCCCCCAGTGAGAAGAAGGAGCCTAGTTCTCGCAACCGTTCAGGACTCAAGTTCAACCCCTCCACAAATAGCAGGAACAATATCCCAAAATCACCAAGTTCAAACCCCACCTCCTCATTACCCCTTAAAAAGTGAAACCCGTGAGGACCACACACCAACCCAAACAACAAATAAAGCAATACAGGTGATACACCCAGAGCACTACTAAGTGGAGCAACAATAACACTAACACTTAAAAAGATAATCAAATCATGACCTAAATCATTCAGTGCAATACCTTCCATTTCGGGTGTTATTTCAATCCGTGGTTCATTTGAGGAGAATTCGGATTTGATTTCGGCGACTACTTCTTCTTCTACTTCGCGTAGGACTTCGTTGAATGAGAGGTGGGTTGTGGATGAGTCGGATAGGAGGAGTGAGTTGTGGATGGATGGTACATCGTGTGTGTGGTGGATTAAGGAGCTAATGTCTAGGATGGATGGTAGAGTGTGTGGATGGAGACCTAGATCGTCTGGTGTTGGGAAGGCGTGTTGGGTTGTTTTCCGTCTGCTTCGATTTCTGTAGACGTGATTAAGCGGGTGTAGCGGTGACAGTGGTGAGGCTGATGTTGGTTTTAGCGTGTTTGTAATCGGTCTGTGGGCATAATGCGGCGATGGCTGAAAGGCCGATACGAAGGTGCTTCTGTCTATCATGGTTTATGTGCAATTGTATGTCGAGATGCAACTATCTTGATGGAGACAATGATTTCATTCCATCAGAATTGATTACTGGCATAAGTTAAGAAGCAGTGTAACATAAAGACGCCTCGATCTTTGCCACTGAAGCAAGATGATGATGACTCAATTTGCATTGGATTGCCGAAGATTGTCGACGACATGAACCTTCGCCATTGTGGTGTTGTTGTTTTCCGTTCGTTGGGAGGAACGAACCTCTTTGTTGGCCATCTGTCTCAATGTCGGATGACATAAAAATGACATCATGACGACCTATATTGTCCTGTATTCTCATAGGAATCAATATAATACGTATTCATTCAAGGTCTCATATGACACTTCAACAACAAGGTCGCTCTCCATCTGCGAAGTTCGGAAACAAGCCACAGATCAACACACAACCTCGCCACAACCTCGCAACAACACTCTACCAAATCTATCTAGCCGCTCTAGCCGCCGCCACCAGAGCCGACCGACCTCTTCCTCTTGACTCTTGACAGCCTTTTCCTCTTCATCAATTTGCCCTTGTAGTCCGACTTGTCATTCTTGTCATCATGTCGAGCTCTGGTCCTTCCGCTCCCCCCTCTGGCAACAAACCAGCCACTTCTTCCGCCGGCAAAGGCAAAGATTTTTCTCGCATGGCCGCTCCGAAACCACCACCAGCCGCACCGACACCAGCGCCCGTCGCCACAACCAGCTCTCCCGGAAAGAAGGGGAAGGATCTGAGCAGAATGGTTTCCAGTGCCCCGCCCTCTGCGGCATCTGCTGTACTAAGTGCCGCTTCGCAGGGAGGAACGTCATCAGCTAGCCCGCCGACGCCAACGGGCAAACCCAAAGGAAAGGATTTAAGTCGAATGGTCGGTGCTCCGGCACCGAGCAGTAGTCCTGCGGGTCAGGCTCCTCCAGCTCCTTCTACTGCTTCGGCACCAGCAGCCACTACCACATCTCAATCAACTATTCATCCCACACAAGTCCCATCATCCATCCCAGCCGTCGAGCAACAACGCCGCCAAAGCATTGCACGAGCTGCCGCCGGATTACCAGATCCCAAACCATCACCACAACTAACACAAACTTCTCCTCCGTCGTGGTCAGAAGCCAGTCTAATTAAACAATTCGCAACCGAAACTTCCAAAGCATCGTCAACAACAACAACGACACAACAAAAGAAACACGGGGATCCATCCATCGCTCCTCTTTTGGGCACCAAACTGCAGAAATTATGTCACTCCATTGATCCATCTTATACACTCGATGCCAAAGTACAAGAAATGCTACTTGAAATGGCCGACGGGTTCATAGATAAGGTGACACAAGATGCGTTAAAATTAGCAAAGCATAGAGGATCAAACATGCTAGATGTAGTGGATGTGGCATTGGCATTAAAAAAGGGGTATGGAATGGAAGTTCCGGGGTTGGGTCCTCCCAGTACTCCTACTGGGGGAGGGTCGAATAAGAGTATGATTGGGGGGTGGTTGTTTGCGAATAAAGTTTGTGTTGAGGAGAAGGGGGGGAGGAAGAAACAAAAGACAAAGTGATTCCTCTTGTATTGATGAAATGCAAAATTGTGGTGATAGGCATGTATAATAGTTTCAAGATTTAATGATATTAGTTAAACACATGAGATTTGATATTTTCTGAAGATTATTTGACCCCATTAAACAAGAAAAAATGAATTCAAATCATTCGAAACAAAGCATAGACCGTCAATAGATATCCGCAGTTCCTACTGTGTCAGTATGCTAGTGCTATGAAAAACTCTATGTCAAAGAAGGCTCTTCACAGTTCTCAAGTGCAATACTAGAATATCTGATGTCAATAGTTCAAAATGGTACTTTCACTCATAAGACGTTCACGTCATCTCGGTCTCCTTTCAGCCAGTTTTAGCATCTCCTCTGCCAACCCATTCCCAACCCAAGTCCTGGCAGGCTTAATATTTTTCAACATGTCTACATACGATTCATCCATCTGAAACTCAATGGCACCACGTATTAATACATTTAAATAGGATTGGCTGGGTGGGATATCGTTAGCATTACGCCATTCTTTTCTAGCTGCACAGAGAGTGAATGCAGGTATACCAATGTCATGATTGGAAGTTAACATGCCACTGCTTCTCTGCAAACATTCATCTCCGGCCATATTTCCATTGCCTACATAAGGTATGACTCGACAACGGTGTAAAATGTATGCAAATGGCACACCCTCAGTCCGACAAACTGTACTGAAATCTTCTTCAGAAAGTTTGTATAATACTCCATGCACTACTTGATCCTTTTCTAATGAAATTGTCGGCTCATTAACAGGCTCAACAGAAGCTGAACTGGGCTCTACCCCCGCCAATCCAGGAATATTGAACCTTAACTTATGATGTGGAAGCATTGCGGCTGTTGAAGCCAAAGGTGACAAATTGCGAAGATTGGCCATTGTAGAATAACACATGTTGGATCCATAAGCAAAGTAGTTGTAGGTTCGAACATTTTTTGATGCGTTGGATGACAAAGCCCAGCATGATAATATTGTTGGAATGGACAAGAATATGGCTGATAATAAAAGGCGGTGTGCCATTGTACAAGATGCTTTTGGGCTCTGAACTCTGGACTATCAGATGTTGTGTTTCCTTATACGCTATTCAAAACTACAGAAGTCTCGTGGGTGGTAAAGTACGAACGTCCGTCTAATCAATCGACTATCGAAAAGGAAGCCGTCTACCAGGTCAACAGAGGTCAACAGTCAACATCCAACATCTAAAAATGAAATGAAAATGAACCTCATCGACAGGGTTGCATGCGGCTCTGTTCTACGGCTACCCCCTCTCTGCTAGAGAGCCACGCTCCTTCCATTTAACTAACACCATTTGCATTAAATATTAAATAGTTCTGATTTTTAACCCATCAATTACCTGAACTGAGAGGGAGCACGCGTGGGATGTAACTTTTGAAACAAAATGACGGACCCTGAATCTTGTACCAATGTCAATCGGACCGCCGCCATAGATTTAACTCAACACCCCGACGACGACAATCCCACTATTCTACCCCGTCTTAGAACCAAGAAACGAAAAGGGCGATGCAAACAAAAACACATTGGATCTCGTATAGCAAAATATTTTGGAAATGATCTCTATTTGGGTACAGTGAAACGTGCAGATGACTTTTATCACGTAGTGTACGATGATGAGGATGAAGAAGATTTCGATGAGGGGGGTTTAATGCAGGTTTTGGATTTGTATCAGAAAGAGGGAAATAAGTTGGAGGTTGGGAAAAAGAAGGCAAAGTCTGTATCTGAAAAGAAACCAAAGCTTGACAAAACAATTGTAAAGAAACAAAAGCTTAGCAATGAGTACAATGGATCTCGTGTGGCCAAATACTTTGGTAATAAACTCTATTTGGGAACTGTGCAATTCACTGATGATTTTTATCATGTATTATATGATGACAATGACGAAGAAGATTTTGATCATGAGAGTTTGTTGCAATTGTTGGAGTTGTATCAAAAGAAGGGGCAGAAGATGGAGGCATCAGCCAAAGCAGCAAATGTCAACAAGGCAAATCAAGTCTCTTCTAAAGCTGCATCACTAAATGGCAGGAAGAAGCAAGCATCAAAGGGGCCGACTCTGTTTGAAATTCACAACATATCCCCAAATCAAGTTGAATCTGTTCGCAAACTCCTCCCACGCCTCTACCAAGATAGTGCACAAAATGTATGTGAATTCTTTCTTCTCTGCCACGAAAGACAATTGATTTGGCAGCGTAAAAGATCCGGCCAAAGTGAAGTCCTTACCAAAGATGTTAAAATGTCAAATAGTTTCTATTGCAATGTGTACCGTGAATTAGATAGGGGAACACAATACTTTCGTGCCAATTTGATACATCATCGAGGTGCTGCTGTTACTCTGGAAGAGGTGCTATGGGACTCATTGTGCTATCGTTTGGTTAATAAGATTGAGACTTTTGAGAGGTATGGAAAAATCCCTCGTAGAGATGAATGGGAGGTGAGAATTCATGTCATAATGCTGTTGTTATTTGTGATCAGGTTGTGACCTCATTCTGTTACTGATCCATTAATTGACGTAAGGAATTTGTACAGGGAACACTCCAACCCCTATGGAATAACAATGAAATCGTATTCACTGGTGCACATCAAACAATGGGCAGAGATCGCTATCTTGCTACGATTAATTCATTGTGGGAAAAAGATGCCACATTACTAAAAGTATTGGCTTTCAACATATCATCTGCAAATGATTTGAAGAGCTGTTACAACATTGTGTTTCGGGTGAATAACGTCGGCAAATTCCTAGCATGGCAAGTATTGTGCGATCTTATTGAAGCACATGTTGTACCGTTTACGGAGGATGATTGGGTACAGCTTGGTCCCGGTGCTATCAACGGGTTGAAAACAATCTTTGGGGATTCTTTGGTCAAAAGTAATGAACTCCTTGAGAAGTCAATTTTACTTAGAGAGATACAGGATGAGGCTTATAAGACACTTGGACTTACTTTTCCTCGCTTCATTGGACGGGGCATTACGTTGAAGAATATAGAACATTCTCTCTGTGAGTTTTGTAAGTACAAAGATGATCACGTGACGAGGAAGTTTGATGTGAATGGCAAAGGATCGCGATCGCACCTTGATTCAGGGAAGAGTTGTCATGCATGTGGTGCTGGGTATAGCCAGTCTTCTTCAAAATTATGTGATCTTTGCCGCACTGTATATTGTGGTGACTGCTGCAATGAAAAGGGAAAGGACTTTGAGGGTGCTTGGTTATGCTCTGCTTGTATTGGGATAGATGTTGAGAGAAACAAGTAGTTAGTGTAACTTAGGTTTAACGAGTTACTTGAGAGGTTGCTTGTAAAATATCACAGTGCCTCCAAAAAATTATTGAACTTATGCTTAATAGATCTCACATTAGGTATCAACAACCAGGCCACGACCATGGATAATTAGGTACTTTGAACAATTGCATTATTTTTTTTTGCAACAACACATCACCACCAAAAATAGATTTCCCCTCTGGCCAAGTGCTTGTGATGGCTTTTTCTTCTCGGCAAGTGTATAAGACCAATAAAATTGCTGCTCAATTGACACACGTGTCCAACCATCATTTCTGCCAAATTTGACCCTTCTCATGATATTCAGAGCATTAAACAAAGAAAAGTAGGGAGATAATGATAATCTGTATATGCACACAGTTTAATACTTTTTGGATTGGATTCTGGAGCGCAACCATACCTCATGATGTTTCTTAATGCAGTGCTTTTTCCTATTGTCTGGCATAGAAGGTGTTGTTGCACAACATTGGAAGGAGTATGTACATCTGTTGCATATTATAACTGGTGTAGACACACACTTGGTCTTTGTGGACATGTATACTAATCAGTGCTCTTCAAATCAAATGAAATTATCCGGGCTTGTACAAAACTGCTATGTACAGTTTTTGAAGGGGTATTTCTGTTGACAGAATCATCGAACAGACAAGCAAAGGTTTATTTGTGGGCCCGGTGATGTTTACTTGGTCGATTGAACTTGTTCAATTTCTCACTTCTGCTTCTGTCTTGTTTGTTCTTTCCGTACTTGAGATACAGTATGTTTGACTTCAAATGCCAACACTTGTGTTGTGAGAGATTATAACTCTATTGTCAGAAAGTGTGACTCCTAGAGTAGTTTATAAGTAGGCTAGATTGAGGATAACTTGCTGAAATCTTGCAACGTTTTCTTAACCCGTGATATTTCTCGTTGAACATTTGCACAACTAGTCTTGTGACAAACATGAGATGTTGACAACTAAACCCAAAAGAAAGTAAAATCATTACTACTTCAGAAGAAATTTATAACATCAGATGTGATGCCATGGTTAATCTTCTCCAATTAAAATCCCCAATATCCTTGCATGCTGTACAATTTCGGTGCAATGGAATTGATGTACAATTAATGTGGTTCTCATTTTCATCCTATTGTCGATGATAGCCATAATTTGGAAATTTTCCCATGACAGCTTGTAAATCGAAATTCTTGACTCCTAGAGTAATGGAGTATAACTGGGCTCCAATCTTTCCATGTGTCTCACTTTTTTATTATTGTTGTTTTAGAGGCAGATCCAGAATCCGTTTGCACTCATAAACAGTCCAGAAGCAGTTTTCAGAAAAGATTTTACCATTTGTCATCCCAGTGACTCATGCAATGGAAAAAAGAAAGTATATCGAAGCTGCTTTGTTGTTCTTCTTGTATTAATTAGATTGTAAGAGGGACAAATAGGTAGTAACTTATGTTTCAACATTATTTACATAGAGATGTTGCATATTGCTTTTTAGACAGCACTGTGGCTTAGGAAAATCTGACAATGAATCACAGTGATGACTTGGATGAATGCTTCATTGTTTTGTTTTCGTGTAGCACCTGTTAAGAGAGGCAGATATTTTATTAACAGTGCTGTCGCAAGGTTCAGATGATGCCCATGTTAGTGCTTATTCACCTTCCAGACAACACTGATCATTGTAGTAAACTAATGGTTAAAAGTTACTTAAGCCAATGGCTTTGTCAGCTCCAACTTGAACTTCGTCTTCAGTCTAAGTGAACTCTATATTGTATTTTTGTAGCAACTTCAGACTTGAAATTGCTGGATAGTGATAACCCTCCTGTGTTGGTGTAATAATATGTGAGCATCAATCAAACTGACAAAAAAATGTATATAAGCTATGATGCTGCATTGGGTCATGTGTATCTAAGAAGCAGGAAAAGGCATGTATTGACGATTTGAAATAAGTACCTACGATTCGTTGGGTATAAATTGAAAACTGGGATCCACATGGAAATGTTGAATGAGATGGAATAAAATAATTATATGTTGAACAGCAGAACATTCATTTTCATTCATGCCACTGTTGTTTGTTGTGTGTTGAAGAGACTCCACAATGTTAATCTATGCACTATTAATCAAGGTGGAACACAAAACCAAAATAGAGAATGATAACTCAATAATGTAACTTGATTGATTTGTTACTTTAAGATGGACATCATAGCAATTTGACTGTACAACA
>JALLAY010001329.1:0-10744 GCA_036939635.1 Cyclotella baltica | reverse complement strand
ACAAACCAATGCCCCAATCTCTATACCACCGCTGCCACAGTCCCCCAACATAATGCCGAGGATGTTGGAACACCTCCAGGGGGTTGAGACGGCTGTAAAGCTTCATGACTATGGCTTGATTCTAGGCCTTGGTTTCAGCTGTAAATTTGCGAAAGAGAGACCCCGGACCCTGGGTGAGTTAGGCTTTGCAAATCCCATTGTCACAGAATTTTACCAGTCTAAATTCATGCTCTTTCGCGTCTCCTCGGCAATAACAATGCTAACACCGGTTGGATTCAACAATTCTGACATAATTGTGAACCACACTGTCATCGTGATTAAAGTTTCATGGTAGAGTCGGGAAACTGACCCATCAATAGGGCATGACTGTGGATCCAGAGACAATAGACGATGCATCGTCAGCTGTACAAGATGGACCCGACACAATTGCAGATGAGAGGGTTGGTGAAAACCTCTCGGGGTTGACTCGGCTCGAAGATACCCATTCAACCTTTCGGCTGGGATAATCCATTATGACATGTACAATGAGGTATACTGGGACGGGATTGAGAGGGTGCTGTCGTCTGCCCCCGAGATGTTCTCTGTCTGGGCGACGAAACAAGTCTCGGGTTTCTGTGGTACAAAAGACATGCTGTGGCATATCCATGGGAATGTGGTGGATGCCTGCCCAAACTGCGGCACCTCACCGAAGACTTCAACACATACCTTCAGCTGCCGTGACCCTGCTAGATTGTGGGTGTTTGAGTCTTCCGCAAATAATCTGGCTGACTGGTTTGCTACACAGCGGACACACCCTGAGCTGAGCATCCTACTACTATCCTCTCTGCGGCATCATGGTGATAATACTATGCTGTCTCTCACCCGCCAGCATTCTTGCTACACCCAACTTCCTCAACTTGTAGACCGACTCGGGTTAAGGAATTTTATGGAGGGCCGGATCCCAAAACTGCTTCTTCATCTTAGAACTGATGACATTGTTCGACGGGGTCTTCACAAACACGCAGGTCACTGGTGCAATGGGTTGATATTGCAGTTGCTTCAGATTACTCACCGTCAGTGGATATATTGTAATGGAACAGTCCATTTTTGTAGCTCTGATGGCCTCAGTCGAGATCAGCAATCATATCTCGAGCGGCGTTGTGAGGATCTCTTATGGACTGACCCATCTCTTCTCCAACCTGGTGATAGGAACTAACTTGAGGCTGACTCTGAACAACTGGGCAACGGTAGTGCAGCAACCCTGCAGCTGTGGATAGCGGAGATGGAGGCGGCTCGCAGTGAGACAGTCTCTCATTTTGGTGACTCTTATGCAGCAGAGGACGATGGAGGATTTCCGCAATTGGCGCCTGTTGTGGATACAGAGGGCAGTATACGGTACCGTCGTTGTCGCCGCAGGGTCATGAGATAATTGAACACTCGCCTGCTCAAGTTCCCGAAAGGAAGAGGTTATCCTTATGGCCCAGGCTGTTGCTCTGTGTGTGTGGAAAAGAAAGGATGTTGTCTATGACTGTGCTATTTGAATGTAGTAATAATTTTCTAGGTGAATATTGAATATTACAAACACCATTTGTTGACTTGTGAAAAATACTTTTGTTCTGGTAGCAACACAAAATGAATGGATGATAAATACATTTTGGGGACTCATGCCACAAACTCCATTAAGTAATTGTTATTGGTTCAGTTGCTTTAGTAGGGTTAGATCTCAATTTTAATGTTACTCTGTGCAGTTCTCAGGCAAATCAAACAAAATACGCAGATTTTCAGGCTTGATAAGTTTTGGCTGGAAGTTTCTATCTTCAAAATGAACTCCGTACCTTTTTGTTCTCTTATCAAATGAACGCAAGTCTCCAGCTTTACCATTCAGATGAGTTGCATTTTTAAGTCCATGACAAACCACAGGTGTTGCTAGGTCAAATAGAACACTGCATGCTTCCACTGAAAATGTATTTTCCTCACTTTCAACCCTTGGGTCTTGAATTGGACCCTGTATGGTAATCTTATCACCTTCATATCGTAATGCTTGAAACCTATTTACTTCCTGGTTCGTCTCAGCCATCACTGTGTATGTTTTGAATTCTGTCATTAGAGATTCAAGACTTTTTGACGTTGCATGACTCTGTCCATGGAATTGATGGCTAATTGAAATCAATTTTTGCAACAGTTGTATTGCTTCAATTGCATGAAATGCTTCCATCAAAGCAATAGCATACCCCCGTCCTTGATTCAGAGCCTGAACCTCTCCACTTTTATTTACAGAAAGTTTGTAGGCATCTTTATGTCTTTCTACTACTTCCTCCGGTGTTTCAGGTCTACCGAAGTCTTGCGGAGATCCAAATTTTTGAACACAGATTTTTTGGTAAAAAGACATGCATGCTTTTCCATTTACGACTCCCTCCTCAAACCCAGCTTTTTCATACATATCTATTGATTTTTGTAGGTACTCAATTCCCCTTTTAGCACTATTCTTGGTCATATTTTCATTCTCAAGTTCAAACGTTGCAATCACACCATAAATAGACCCACCGAGTGTCACGATTGGTTCTAATGAGGATTCTGGAGTCGTTCTTAGCAGCTGGTCCAGTAGTGATGTACATTTCAGTGCAACATCTTCTACTTCTTCTCTGCTCCTATTATTTTCAGAAAGCTTTCCCAGTTTCAATTGATATGCTGTGAGATGTCGCCAATCTTTAAGTGGATATTTCGACTCCAAATAATCTATAGAGGCATTGACCAGATCAAGTGCAAGTTGATTTCTGTACAATTGATTGCAGTTTGGACACTGGATCCATGGCGCCTCGAACTCTGATATAGTGGAATAATGCCGCTTAAGGCTCTTCTGTTCTGCATATTTAACAATGCATGAAAGGTGAGCAAAACCCGCGTCATTGCCTCTGCAAGAGCAGTCCCGTAACGCGGGATTTCCAGAATCATCTAGTTCGTCCAAGCAAATCCAACAAGTTGGAAGTTGGGGCCGTAGTTTCGTTGACGTTGAGGGTTGACATTGTTTGTTCATAATTGTGCCTTTGTTCGATGAATCATATTATCAGAAAAGTTTGGAGATTACCCAGTCTTTACTGTGCTTGCCGTCGCTTCGTTCGTTCATTCATTCAATTCATCTCTTCAAGAGCACAGTGGTGTCGGTCTAGTTTTATATCTTCGAGAAACAACTTTAAAGGTATATCTAATTCTTTAATTAATTAATACCGTTAAATATCAAAACTTTATTTTGGATCTGGGTTCTCGTTTGACAGGGTCGACAACGAGTTCAGTTGTCAGTCTGTGTGTTTAGACGGGAAATAAATAGATTATTGTGGGCATTTATCAACTTTACCTATGTCTGATCATATTATATTTTAGTGAGCATAAGCTTCAATATTTTTAGCCTGCAAAATCGTTTTCCCGATCTTATCTTCCGTCCTTGATTGCCTTGCTTGGCGGCTTCACCTCCACATAAAATCCACCATGAAGAAATCCAGTTACGGCAAACTAAACATCCTCTTACAGACAGCTCTTCTGCTGAGTCTCGTCAGCTTACCTACCGTAGTGGCAGGCAGCCAGGAAGCCACTATAAACGAGCACGGAGAGGTCGTTCTGGGGAATGATCCCACCGAACCCGTCAAGAACATCCCACCGAACGAAGAGCTAAGCATTTCCATCTTTAATCAATCACCATTCCGCGTGGATATTTATTGGGACGATGGCCATTACGGGAGTAATGTAGCCACTCTTGAGAAAGGCAGTTCTGGAAGCATCAATTCCTTCGTTGGCCATTCCTTCTTCATTACACGTCACGGTGTGAAAGAGGGACTGTTCACCAATGTAAACACACCCGAGGAAGAACGCTTGTTGTTCAAAGTCAGTCAACGAAATCAAAAATTTATCATTCCCGAGTCTGCCGCCCCCTCCACCGACCCATGCCAAGATAGATTCAGCATCTGTGAGAAGCAAGCAGCCGGAGGGGCATGTGGAAGATCTCCCGGCTGGATGATCGTCCATTGCTGCAAATCGTGTGATCCTTACTTGAACTCAAAAGAGTTAATCGATCCCAAGAAAAGATGCAGCAAGGAGCAGCTCAACACCCCCGAACCTGTGTGGAAACCTGGAGATCTCAACAAAATGTTTGATTCTTGGGCCAACAACAAAACTCTGGTGGATCAGTACGGTCTGGAGGTTGTTAGTGCACCTGAATGTCAGAAATATGGTGCCACCTGGGAGAAATGTGAGGACGGTGGACCGTGAGTACCATAAAGATTTGAAAACAAAAGTTGACTACCTTATTTTTTTTAGATCTTTTCCTCAATGTCTTCGCTATGCCTATTGCCGCCCACGCTGCCAATGCTTACATTAGCTGGGTCATATTATTCAACGACTTTTTGAACGATGTAGAAGTATCAGACCTAATCCGTGGTGGGGAGATTGAGGGTTATGAAAGGTCAACTGATCAGGGAGCAGCAAATGCTCTGGGAGAGCAGGAGAAAATTGTTAGCAAAACCAGGACTAGTTCAAATGCTTGGTGTATGCATAAGTGTGAATATTTGCCAGGAGTGCAGTCTGCAACTGGGAAGATTGAGGATGTTACAGGGTAAGTCAGAATGTTTTAGATAGTAGAAACAACTCAGTTTTTATTGCACTTAATAAATGCATTCGTCTTATTTCCTCATTCAGGATTTCAAAAAAGAATTATGAATCATTCCAACTGTTGAATTATGGGCCTAATCAATTTTACCGATCCCACCACGATTCTAGTATGAGAGATGATACACCTCCTGGGCCAAGAATCTTGACTTTCTTCTTGTAGTAAGTACCATACAATATTGTCTGTGCTTAAAGCCAGGCGTATGAAATTAACACATCTATTTGCATTTATGCTGCAGCCTATCTGACGTGGAAGAAGGAGGTGAGACTCATTTCAACAAGTTGGGCTTATCTGTCAAGCCCAAGAAAGGGAGAGCTTTAGTTTGGCCATCTGTAGTCGACAATGAACCGGATTTTTGGGACAAAAGGATGTAGTAAGTGATCCATAACATCATACCAGAACCTCGCTCTCTTATTTACTTATTTCCCATTGCATTCACTTTTCAGTCATGAAGCCAAAGATGTTATCAAAGGAAAGAAGTTGGCAGCAAATCACTGGATCCACTTGAATGATTACGTTACACCAAATGAATGGGGTTGTACTGGTAGTTTTAGTTAAGTTAAATTTACTGAGCATCAAAAAGACTGCCAAAAGCAAAACTGATGTGAGCCCAAACAGTGTGTGAATGAAGTGAGGTGAAGAATTGGTATATTGTCTTAATATTCCTAAAGAGTTTAATGTTTAAACTGTGGGTTTTCATCATTGTCACTCAAATATTTAGTGATTGAAAGAAATTGATCAGTATTTTCATCCGCCTCCTCATAAAGACGAGCACTTTTAAAAGTATCCACTAGCTTTTTGGTCCAAGACGACAAGAAGTGATTGCTCTTTTTTAGGAGGACAACAGATTAAAATTGCAAGGTAGTAAATGCCATGCTCAACCAAATTATTAATACAACTCTCTCATTATTATTTTTGTCCTTTTCTAGCTGGAATCGAAGTCTTGAAAACCATAGTACCCGGCAGAGTCCCTGGAGCTATGTATCTCTCATTTGTCAAGCTTTTTACACCGGATCAAATCCGGCTACATTGTTCAACTCTGCCTTTTCACCTACAATTTCATCCTTTTTAACTTATGGTCTTAAATTCTCTGTCCAAACGAAATCGACAATTTTATGACCTGCTTTTCCGTCAGCTCTTGTATTTCGACACATGCTGTTGTTTCTGCAGTATTCCTCAACTCAATACCATAATTATCTGATCTATTTCCAATGATTTTAATGCAATGTTGTTATCATTTTGAGGCCCCAGTGTATTCAATTAGCTCCAAACAGCATACCTTCTGTTGAATAGTGAAGCACATCAATGGGAACATCTGATAAGGAAATACTAAATAGAGTAATAGAGACTCATTGTTTAGAAAATATTTCGTGTTGACTATATGTGACAGATTCAACTTTTTGTTGTTAGAAAGATCTTAATGGATCAAAATTTGCACATTCTTGTCATCAAGGTCTGTCTCATAATCTAAATTATAATACTATCAAGTCAATATGAATGATGAAAGTCATTGATCCAAAAAGTTTAATTCTAACCTACTGCTGCTGTTATTTCAACTGATTAACATACATTTGAAACCACTGTTGTCCAGTATTTCCTACCAGTCAGGTGCATCATCATTTTCGTGGGATCAACAGCCTGAATGTCTTCTAGCTCTTGAAATGTTCTGTATATGTTTTGAATATATTCTCTAATGTACCCAACAATCGTGATGACCTCAAGGTAGCCTATCAATTTGAATTCGGATTGGGAGACAATCACAATAAATCCTCATTACAGTCAATAGGAATGAGATGGGCAGATACCAATGACAAAAGGATACTAAAATATTTGCAGTTATTTTTATCAAATCCAACAAAAAACAGGATCATGGGGCAGATCTAGCTTTATGATAGACCTTAAACAAGGTCAAGCATCTGATAGAATAAAGACTTTTTTCCTACTCAAGCTCATGCAACTCATATGGTAACTTTTTTCTTGGACTCTGTTTCTGCTTCTGCTGCTGCTGCTGCTGCTGTGTGCTCAGAGTCAGTTTATTCATCATGTTCTCTAAATATTGTAACTATTTTTGGTTGGTTACCATCGCTACCATAGAAAACACACGCACATGCTTTTTTAATCTCATATCCTTGAATTCTCTGTCCAATTGAAAGGAATGTTTTCTGACCTGCTTTTCCTTCAGCTCTTGTATTTTATCAGCACATGCTAAGGATGTGTTTTCACAGCATTCCTTTTTAAATCTGAACTATTTCCAATAATTTTAATACAACTTGCTTTATCCCTTTTGAGGCTTGAATGAATTCAATTAGGTAGCTCCAAACAACATAACATATCTTCTGTAAACTAGTCAAATATATCAACAGAAAAATCTGATATGGAAAAGCTGAATTCATTGATACAGCTTTGTTGTTTTACAATAAACTACTAGGCTCCGCTTCGCTCCGCCCAGCGATTCGCGATGCTCAACATCAGTTTTAGCTGAATCCCAAATAGATAGGTATTTTGGTTCTGAGTGGGAGCGTGAACAATGGGGTTGTTTCATTCCATTTGCTAGTTAATTACAAAAAATGATAAAAGACTAATTGTGTAATTGATGTTGTGAACCAGCCAACGTCTGCCGACGTTTGGGTGATTCCCGTGATCTTTTTCGTGAAGTGTGACGTCAAGACAGGCTTCTTGTTCCAATCCCAGAATCCATAACATAAAGTATCAATAAACATATTAAAAGTTAAAGGTACCTTGGTAAAGATTCTACAAGGTACACAAAAGATATTACCTCTAATACATTTAATCTATACCTAAAAAGATATCATCTAAAAGTATTTTAAGAAAGGTAAATTGAGGTAAATTGACAAATTTGAGAAAGGTAAAGTCTTGTGAAGAAGCATGAGCAGAAGCATAGGAATGAGTTATTATCGCGTCAATATAAGTGACCGAGCTCCCCAGTCATATTTTATGTGTAAAATGGCAAGTTACGAGTTACTTTTTTGCAAGCAAACATTTTTCAATCAAAACAAACAATCGGAGCTTCCTAAATGGCAATGTAAGTTGCCGAAGGCCATAACCAACCTAGCATTTCTACGCAAAAATCAATACTTTTCATGCATCATATTTCAAAATGGCTAGGTCTTATGAAAAGGTATTGCTCATGTCATTACTTGATGAGCTGGTCATCCCTCGTTGGAATCTCAAATTTAGCCTTGCTCTTTTGCTTTCCTGAATAGGACGGAAGCAAAGTAACAGTTCCTTTTCTCCTACTTCTGCATCAGCTTCCATATTTGAAGAGTTTGGGTTGAGATCAATGACACCTAATTCAACGTCCACATCGTTAGGATTGCGAGTTCGGATTAAGCCCGTCAACTCGCAAAAGAATGTTTCCTGGTCTCTGGATATCACTTGAACAATACAGCTAGGAGCCAATGGTGGCGGTCTATTCCACAAGAAGCCTTTTTTCAAGAATGTAGATGATTGTTAATAACACAGATTAGCACACAATTCATCAACACTGTACACACTTCAGTACTAACCTTTTCTCCTCAATTTGCTTCCTGATAGATATGAGCTATCACTGACAAGATCGTCTGAACTCTCATTTGAGTTTGAATCCATGTATGAGTCATCAGAATGCACACATCCCCTTGGTCCTGAATCAGCTGGTGATTTAAGGTGATGAAACAAGATGTGCCTATGATGTATGTGCGCATCCTCCTGTTTCTTCGTTTCCTCCATTGAATGTTTAAGCGACAGCAATTCTTTGGCAGAAGTGCCCATGGCATCGTCTACATTCATATTGAAAGCACCATTTGATGTTGCAATAGCTGCCTTCTTCTTGCCACGTTTTCTAATCCCATCTTCATTTGATGGATTGTTGTCCGTTTTGTTGTGATTCGCTTCCAGTGTAGAGAAAGATTGATCTGAAGATGTGGAGATTTCGTTGACCTTGTTGGATGAGTCTCCTTTATCATTGCCATTGTTATTCCTATCTGCCAATACTTGCTGCTCCATAGTTATTAGCTCTTTGATCAAACGGCGAATTGCAACCTTAGAATCCGGCGTTACAATGGACAGTACACTAACTCCTTCCAAATTTTCAGCTCTTTGCTTCAGCACTCTAGCAGCCTGAGTGTTGCAAAACTTTATATTCTCGTCAACACCTATGGCTATGATTGGATCCGGGAGGTATTCGAGAACTAAACACTCTCGTCTCAATCGAGCATTTTCAGCAGTAAGATCATCGATAAGCTTCCTCTTACGAGCTCGTGAGATCGTCGCTGACTTGCGATTAGAGAGTCTTTTTGCACGGCGCTTCTCGGCTCTACGCCGAAGATCATCCAGTAGGACCTGGACAATGCTGGGAATGGGTATGTTAGATTCTTCGTGTTTCCTGGCGTAATCTTCGAGTTGTTCCAAAGACCATGTCTGAAGAGTAAGAACGCTAACTGATTCTGGTGGCGTACTAGTAGCGACTGGATGTTTCTTGCTCTTGTGGGTGGTGATGTTCTCTTCTAATGACTGCTGCTTAGATCTATTAAGAAGTGACTCGTTCAAGACATTCTCATGATTGCTTGGAGTTTGATTAACACTGTCAAGATTGCCAGCTGAAATAGATGAAAGATGATGGCTTTGTTGGTGTCCAGAGGAGGTTGTGGAAGAAAGATGCTGCCGTTGATTCTGTGCAGTTTTCCAAGTAAGAGCAACCAAATCCATAAGACAGACATCAGAATTGCGATATAGGTAACTGTTCATGGTGGTTCTTACCTGAGTCTGGATATTATGTTGTTGTTGAGGAAGAAACACTTGCTGAGGTTGGAACGTACTTGAATTCTGGCAGAACTTTACATTGTTAGATGCCGGAAAGTTTCAATTGTTCAAAATAGTTGATGCACAGATGGTACTCTTACCTGGCCATTTTGTTCTGCCTCTTGTTGAGAACAAAGCTGGGATGAGAAATTCTGTTGAAGGGAAGAAGTCAAAGCTGGATGCAAATTCAGTGGTGGCGAAGAAAACTCTTGCTGCTGTCGGGGACTGGCAGATTTCGGTGCTAATGTCAGAGCTTGGTTCGCCACATTGGTGGCCAGCTTTTGGTTCGTAGAAGAAAGTAACTTGGACAACTCAACAAGCTGTTTGTACTGCAGAGCTGGATCGTTCGCAATTGTGGATGGGGCGGGAGTACCTTGTGCTAACAGCGTTGACTGCGTAGTATTATTCATTGATAGAACTTGAGCTAACGAAGCCATCGGCAGACCGCTCGCTTCTTCGCCTGGTACGGTTCCACCTTGCGCGGTCTGAAGATTATTCGCCGCCAGGCTTTTCAGCAAATTCAGGGCCCCGAAGTTTGCGGAGGACGCAGGAGGATTATGGCCTTGAGCGAAAGAACCAGCAGCTGGTCGGGCCAGTTGTTGCTGATGTTGTTTCTGCCGTTGCTGTTGCTGTATTAGAAGCCTAATTAGCTCGTCTCGATTTGGTTGATTTGATGACATGATAGAGTTTCGTTTCGGTGTCGAGGATTGTCTCTGATGAACTGGAAACGATAAGATTATGTTGATATGAAATACTTGGTCAAAGGTGAATTACTTGATATTGTTGCTGGTTGTTTGTTTATGAATGTTGCTTCGATTGATGTGAAATTTTGTGTTAGTATTTGTGTTCTGAATGTTTCATGGATGGAGAATGATAATGATTATTGAGAGTGTGTCTTTGTTTTGAGCGCAGGCGACCAGCGACGGACGTCAAGACGCAAAATGGATCCAGTCGGGTCGTTGTGAGTGGTTGTGAGGGATGTGTACGCAGGTCTCAAGTCGGAAAAACTAAAAATCCGAATAAACATGTGATTACTTTACGATTAAAATCGGAACACTTCGCGACGGCTTGTCGGACTTCGGAACAATCTAGAAAACAGATTGACCGGTCCCCTTCCTTCGCAAGGGCCCTTGTTGTTCCTGTGATGCCCAAGATGGGTAAGCTTGCTGACGTGGGTGGCCGAAGTATGAAAACTGAACTCGTACGTGGTGAGCAGATTGAGGGGACGTGGTCCTATATCTCTGTAAATGGGATTAACCCTTAGGTAGCCGTAGCAAAATTTTTTTCGGCGAGCCATCTCACATTTTT
>JALLAY010001327.1:0-10754 GCA_036939635.1 Cyclotella baltica | reverse complement strand
TGATTGAGACAATAAATTATCAGAGGTGAGGGTCAAGACATATGGCAGCAACTGCAAGATGGATGGCCATTTATAATTACTTTTGGTTCAAAATAAATTACGTAAGGAAGATGAAGAGGGAGACATCGGAGATGAGTTATTTTGTTTATTATTGAGGGTGTGCGCTTTGTTTGGGGGAGGTACGGCGGTGGTTATGCGTCATGGATGTTTTGAGATTTGAGAGTTTTCGTGTTCAAGAGGTGTTTGTTGTTGAGACGGAGTGAGGTAAAAGTGTGTGGAGTTGTCGTGCGGCTGGTAGCAGTTTAGCGAGTAAATGGACGACTTACTTCAGCTTTTTTGCTTTTCTTTGGCTAGATTTTCTATGGGAATTCACATATTACATAAGGTATATTCTTATTGTGCAGAATTATTATCAGATCAACTGCAGGTTACTCAAGGAATGGAAAAAGTTATAACAAAAAAGAGCAGAAGAACTATTCTGGGTATTCTGTCTAGAGTAGATCGCATGCTTTTCTACCTCCTAGGAAGGGGAAACCTATTTGGAGCTCGACTGTGGCCAGTGTCTTCACGTCGATATTACTTATGCGCACTTACTGCGTGCATCTGCGCTCCAATTGACTACCCCTATATTACAAAAAAGGGCACCCCGGCCACAGTCAGGCTCCAAATAGATTGCCTCTACTCAGTTTATTTCAAGAGTTTTTGAAGAAGAGATTATCAGACCACAAGATAGGTGGAAAGATAATCACAATCACCAACTTTCTGGATGGCTGAACAATTTGATCAAACAAGACAAAAACAAGCTCAATGCAGGCAACAGAGCCGTTACACCATCACCATCTTAACCTGCAGCAGGTCCTACTGTTGTCACAAAGGTATCATCTTGCTGCATTCTCTGCTCCACCGCAGGTCCATGCCTAAGAACGCTGTTAGGGGATTCAGTTTGGGCTTGTGATTCCCGAACAAAGTCAATGTGATTCATGTGAATCACTGGAGGAGAGAAGCAAACCACCCAAGGCCCACGACCACCCACACACAATTCCAAAGCCCACGTTCAAATCCTCCTCCCTCCTTCTCTCTTCTCTTCATCCTCCCACCCACCCACCTTAAAACCATGGCGACGTCAATGGCCAGAAACATCTTCTCACGAGCGGCCTCCCGACGTTCCTACCAAGCGTCGTCACACCTCTCACGTCACACGGGAGGCGGGGTAGCGGCACCATCGTCCAATGCCGTAAACCATCTCCTTAATGGACTCCACGCAAGATGGTTCACCAGCTACCCCCCACACGAGGTGGTGGGCATGCCGAGTCTATCCCCCACAATGGAATCCGGGACGATATCCGCATGGAATGTAGAGGAGGGAGCGGCGTTTAGTGCTGGGGATGTTTTGTGTTCGGTTGAAACGGACAAGGCAACCGTCGACTTTGGTGAGTGGGTTGCATTTCTGGCATGAGATATGCGCGAATTGATATTATTAATTGATAACTCATCAAAATTCGATGTTGTTCCTTCTATTCACAAATTATCTTAGAGGCGCAAGATGATGGGGTTGTGGCGAAAATTATTGTTGCTGCTGGAGGTGGAGAAATTCCCTGTGGAACGTGAGTACACGAATCTTAACTTCAAACCTTAACAATTGTTTAGCTCAACCTAAGTGGTATTTTTTATTTGTAATACCAGTCCAATTATGGTTACAGTCGACGACGCAGGTGATGCAGGTGCATTCAAAGACTTTACACCTGATTCTTCCGCGGCAGCTCCAGCAGCGGCTGAACCCGAGCCTCAAGCGGCCGCCTCTGCACCAACTCCAGTTTCTGCCCCTGCCCCTGCACCAGTCGCAGCCGCAGCACAACCTGCGTCGGGAGATCGTGTAATAGCTTCACCTCGCGCGCACACACTTGCGAAAGAAAAAGGTTATGGTGAAATTTCAGCATTAAGAATCGTTGGCACTGGGCCAGGAGGACGGATTATTGCTCAGGATATTTTGGATTACGATCCATCCACTGCACCTGCTGTTGCTGAGGCTGCTGTTGCACAGCCTGCTGCTGCACCGGTTGCTGCCGCTACTTCTGCAACAAAGGCTGCGCCTACCCCTACCCCACAACCAGTTGTTGGTTCCGGATACACTGACTATTCCCTCCCACAATCTGCAATTGAATTGGCATCACGACTTCACTCTTCGAAACAGAATGTTCCACATTATTATCTCACCATTGATCTTGCCCTTGATTCATTGTTGGAACTTCGATCCAATCTTAATTCGACCATGAAAGATGGTGGAATAACAGTGAACGATCTATTGTTGAAAGCGGCAGCTGCAGCAATGAAGACAGTGCCTTCGGCCAATGCTTCTTGGATGGATTCATTCGTTCGTGTTTACGACTCAGTTGATATCAATGTTGTGGTAGGCAATGGTTCCACACTTTATGCACCTGTTATTCGGGATGTTGGAACCAGAGGGTTGAAGGCCGTATCTGATGATTTTGCTGCAGCCACTGCAGCAGTGGAAGAGAGTGAGGAGACCCCAACTGCTGCTGGTTTTGGTGATGTTGGAACATTCACAATGGTCAATGTTGGTATGTTTGGCGTAAAAAGTTGTGCTCCCATTATTCGTGAGCCACAGGCTTGTGCTTTGGCACTTGGAGTGATTGAAAATCGAATTGTTCCTAATGATGATGCTAACAGTGAGGAAATTTATAAGGAAAGTGTCATGATGACGGCTACGTTGAGCTGTGATCATCGTGTTGTGGATGGGGCAGTAGGTGCGCAGTGGTTGAGTGCGTTTAAGAACCACGTGGAGAATCCCATGACGTTACTGTTGTAAATTCCTGCAACCTGTTTAGCAGCGTAGTTTTGTGCTTTGATGGTATGGAGCTTTTCACACACCACTTAGTTGTTAAGTAATTGTTAAGTGTTTCGTTCAAAGCTAGTTTCAAAATTTTGTACACTGAAGATCTGAATGTATTGTCCCCACCCGGCCCAAAAACAGAGTAGAATGATTTTTGAAGATGTACTTTAGTTCAATGCCCTAATATCTGTTCCTTACGCTTTTTTATCAGATGGAGACAACACTTCTAATCTTAATGCTCCCAATATGGATCTCAACAACCGCTCTGTCTCTTTCACCTCATCTTTAGTTCTCTCCAAATATTCATCAACAACTTCTTTACCCCCGTTTGGATTTGCTTCACCCCAACTGAATGACAGCAACAATTGTGTTAGAAAGGTTCCCTGCCCACGAGACATCCATATTCTCAACCACACAGAAACTCACCTTGAAGTGTACGCCATTAATGACGTTTGATCAGCCTTCTCTCGAAATCTTTCAACAAGATCAACATAGTCTGCCGCATCCATGACACTCTCATCCACCAATGGCACCGCCTTTAACATAAGTTTATCTGCCTTAAAAAGTGGATCTTCGGTTGATTTATAACCTAAATATTCCTGCACAATCAGGGGGGTCTTGTCACAGAACCCACCACCGCCGCCTTCTGTGCGGATGACTTGTTTTTGTTCAGTGTTGGACATGGCTTTATTGTTGCATGTCTCTGTGAGAGTGTCCCAGTTGGACAACAAATACTTGGATTGGAGATGTTTATTTTACCAATTGAATATACACGAAAGATGAAAGATAGTTTGTGAGAAATAAAGTTATAAAGAAGTTAATTATCAAGACGGGAAACCAATCCTCCATGAACCCACCTGTACACGCGAATGACCTAACTGTAGCTTCTTCAGTTCAGAGGGAGAAGCCACAGCAGCGTAGGAGGGACCGGGATTTCCAATCAATATAGAAGCAAACGGGAGCGTTGCAGTGCCCTGCAAGAAGGTACCGAGTACAATCCTTCGACTTTTACTTGGAGCGTTAGTAGAGGGTAAGCTGTCCGAATATTCCTCGTTGATGGCATTAAATTTCACCAGATTACGCCCAGAACAAATCAATGATGGTGGACGAAACGCATCGATCCCAATAAACACAAAGCATAAAGCTGTCACGGGTGAAAACCACAAGCCGGCGGCCGTCATGGTGGATGAGTGGGATTCTGCGTTGTGCAATCTGCGAAAGGGCCCAGGACAGGCTTTGGCGCCCTTCACAGGGCATCTGGGCATGAATGGGCATGTAAGATTCCTGTTTGTGTGACAAAATCCCACTCTACAAGAGAGGTGGGTTCTAGTGCTTAGCCATGCTCACTACATAGATTGCTCTACAGATCCTGTCAACTCTGGATGTTGACTATGCTGTATTAGCCGACCTGACTAAAAAGAGACCGAGATGGTATATTGAATATTTTTACAGTTACAGATTACAGACTACAGAGCAGCTGCTTGGAACTTCACTTTCAGCAGGATCTAAGCGAGAACAAAACCCACGAATGGAGGGAGTTATCTGAAACTGAAAATAAGAGATATTTATATTTGAATCATTTTCGGCTTAAATAGCTTCCAATGCATCGACCATATCGGAAAGTCTTGCGCACAAATGTACAAAGTGACAGAAAATGACATAAATGGATATATCTGTCACTTCAATTGTCAGAAATTCATAAGAAGTGACACAAAAATTGACATAATTTTTTCACATAACCATACTGTTGATCTAACCATAAAAAATTGTGGCACCATGAACAAGCCACCGCCACCACTGAGCTGTGACTCCTCATGCTCATGCATCCCTCCTACTAGCCTTGGTGCAGGTATTGCAGCAGATTTTTATTGTATCAGTTATTGAAGAATAAATGATACTAGTTGATGATATTATTCAAATAATGGCTCTGGCGATTGTTGGTATCACATATATTTTTTACTCCTTCAATGCTGCTGCAAACACCCCAGCCCCAACACAAATGCAATCACAACAGCAGTAACTGTTTTTATTGGCATTGCGATTGCCGTGTTTGCAGCACTTCAGTGGCTGGGCTGTCACCTGTTCGCAGGGATGATCAAATTCGGATGGGGTCGCCCAACACACCTGCCTTCATGAATAAGGATATGATGGCACCGTCAGTCATCACCGCTGATTACTGACGCTTTACTCAAGTAAATTAATTAAAGAGTTCAAATTATTCGTGTCTATTGTAATAATATTACAACCACAATTACAACTCACAATTAATTGAGTACCAACAAAGTGATTGGAGGAGACATCAATGGTCACTGCAACAAGACATCTTCAAACCAACCACCATTTCACCAATAAATCTACCAATAATAAAATGTTTCACTGTTGGCTGCAGGCCAAATAGCTATTTGCTTATGTTGCAACACATTTTCATCCTCACATCTTCATCCATCACACTGACTGTGATAAAGATGCAGCAATGACGGTCCAGGATAATATTATTTCCTATTATTACACAAGCAAGCAGTCCGCCAACTACTGGGCTGTTGTTATTATTATTGCAGGTTGCTGTATTTGCATGCTTCAGCGGCACAGCGGCCACAACAATATTATGAACAATCACAGCAGCTAGCCACAGTCCTCCAATGCTGCTCCAAACAAAGCAGATGCAACGCAAATGCAATCACAACAGCTTCAACAGTGGCTGTTCTTAATATTGTTGTTGTGGCGTTTCGACTGTCACTGTTTTACAACTAGAGAGGTTTGTCAATTGTACAATTGGCCAAATTGACGACGTTGTTAGACACATAACAACTACCATTGGCAAGAGCGCTAATTTTATCGAAATTAAAAAATATGTCAGTTGTCCTGTGTTCCTGTCACTTAAGCTCACAGATCTGTCACTTTAGCGTTGTTTGGGAATGAAATGCCAATGGAAAAGTTAACTATCTAATTACCTACTCTCTGTCCTGCATATGATAAAAATCAAAACCCTTCATAGGTATGTGCTAAAGAATGATAATTTCTTCCACTGTAAAGGATTATAAGCTCCTATCTGTGTATCCCTCTTCTCAAACAAGGCACTGTACTAAACATTCAAGCCAAAACATTTTCTTCAAAATCAACAGGAATAACTTCTTCCACAATTGAATCTTGAATCATCTTCTTGGCTTCAGCTTTTGCTGCCACATCTCCCAAAACCAATTTCTTCTCTACATAATCATACCCATCCGGTAACCCCAGTAATGGTGTGACAGATTGAGGAAGAGGAACACCCTGTGTTATACTATATGTAGCAATAGATCCCAACATATCCAATGCAACAGGTACAGGCAACTTGGACACAAACGTCAATCCAAACACCAAACGTGCCCACCATGTCTCATGATTCTCATTGTTGGGAAGACCGGGCCATCCTGCCAAAAATCCTCCCCAGAGTGGAAGTGGTAATTTGAAAAATCCATCAAAGAATCCTCGTAACCCTACAACATTTTGTTTCATCAAAAATTCTCCTCCAAATACAGCAAAGTTTCGTTGAGCAATGTTGGACGGTGACCAAATAGCATTGTAGGCCCTAGCGGCGGCCCTGTCCGGATTCCAGGTTTTATTGTTCAACTCCTCCTGTATAACTTTGGCCACAGCTCCTGCTCCCATCATGGCTCGGCACAGATGATACCCAGTGCTGGGATGAACCATTGCAGAGGCCCCACCAAAGCCGACAACTCGTTGATCTTTTGCTGGGAGTGGTCCACCCATCGGAATATAGCAGTACTCCTCTTCTTCAATGTTTGTTACGGAAATTCCTAAATGTTTTAGACGTGTCATGCATCGTTCCTTACATTCCTGAAATGATAGAGCGGGACGTGCCACCAACGATGTTTCTTCAAAGAAAATTCGATTCCCATTAAGTGGCATGGCATACATAAAAGTAGGAGCCTTTTCTGCTTTGGACAACTCATTAGATTCCTCCGGGAAATGATCCGTCCTATAATCAAATAGTGTCATTGCCTCCTTATCGTACGGACCAAAAAAGTCTTTATTGGGAGAATCAGTCTCATCCACCTCTGCTAATATCCCATAGGCAATTTGATACCCCGGAGGAATAGACTTGACACGATCATCCTTTAATACGATACGTGATTCATGTCCCGTACAATCAATAACTAATTTGGTACGTACTTCTGTCACCTCCCCCTCTTTTGATTGAAGACATACACTCGTCCCACTTTCATCATGAACCATTGACCCCGATGGCGAATAGATGTTAACAGCAGTGCATTTTGAGATATGGTTGGATCGCAAAACACGGTAATTGGCTTTCCCCTCCCCGTCATTTCGTACATCCACTTCACTCTTTGGACTAAGCGTTCTCCGCAACGCATCTCGATCAATCCTGCAATATGGACGGTCCAACCGCATCCTCTCTTCAGTGGGGATATCAAACGATCCTCCGAAGAAACAGTCAGTTTTCAACCATAACCTATCGATACACTCTTTGCCTAATGACATATTAAATGATTCATATAAATCACAGATGGATTGCCATTCATCCTGCCACACGCCGTAGTTGGGTGCCCATCTTCTATCGTAGTTAGAGTCAGCCACGAGTATATCATTGTTTTTGTCTGAGGAAAGTAGGGTTGCGATGGCTCGGGCAGCGGGTCCGCTGCCTAGAATTAGGACGTCGCATGTATCTGATTTTATTGGTGTCGATGAGGTTGCGGCGTGAAGGATTGATTTTCTGCGGCTGTTGATGGATGACGATGTGATTTTGGACCGACGAGATGACAGCACGGAAGATCGTGCTTGCGCCGCTGTCGATTTCTGTATCGAGACAACATCAACTGCTCTGGGTAAGACAAAGGCGTGGGATGATGTGGAGCATGCCAAAGCGGCGGCGATGGAGATGAGCCGGGTCAACATGATGTTGCTCTGGCTGTTGTTGTTGACGGCGGAAAGTGAAAAGGAGACGATCGATGGGATGACGATCGATAGCCCTCAGTGGGTAGGGGTGTCGGTATAGGTTTAACTTCTGATATTTATTGGTAAAGTTATTACGTAATATCTTCTACACAAACTATACCCTCAGTTCTTGGGCTACTACGTACATAAAAATACGTACCTCAAAAGGTAGTTTAGACTTTTAATGGTACTTACTGTTAGCGGGCGCCACAAAAAGTTTCGCGCCATCACACATCACACATCTTTCTTCACATCTTCAACACTCGCCAGACCTCTCGCCACATCGCACATCGATCGAGGCGATCGTCTCCGCAATCCGAAATGAACCGGAGACGTGATTGAGACGAATCTTCTCGGTCGTCGTCAATTCTTTCCCCAATATTATTGCTTCGATGCATGGATAGTTAACTCTCCACGGAAATATTTAATGTACATGTAACAATGGTGATGCAAAGGAAGACTGCAGTGGGAACTTTAGTGTCTATACTTTTGTTGAATTGCAACCTTGATCGGTGCAACTCACTAAATGCAGAAGCATCATTTGTTGCGAATAGAAAACAAGCATATCGTCTACAGACGTGCAAATCGAGAGGTGGAAAATGTTCAGAGCTGGAAAGTCCATTGATCGCATCTACCACCCGATTGCTTAGCTCTAACCTCAACGATCAACAAGATGAATCAACCCCTACGCAAGAGCAAACAACAACTGCTGCTTCAGATGCATCATTCACACCGGCTAAATCATCCAAACGCGCAAAGGTACTAAAGCTCCTAGGTCTAGACAAATCCTCACTTAAGCGACACGATCAAAAATATATAGTTTCAGATCTAGAAGATGGCACCAAGTCCAAACAGGGCCCCTACGAAATCACCACAGTCAAGGAGTTAGACGACTATTTCAACGATGTGCAGGGTAGATTTCGTAAACAGAAGGGAGACATGACCAGTGAGATAGATTACGATGCGTTATTGGCTTCTCTTTCTGTAAAGGGAGATACACAAATAATAGGATCTCCAAATCATAAAGATGTGGTTCATCCTGTTGTTCAATTGCTTCACGAGAGAAGACGTGGTATTGAAAAGATTAAAAATGCCAAGAGTGTTCAACAGGACCAGAATGGAGATGCAACAAAGAGAAATGTCGAAAGAACACTCCCACCAGAGGATGGCTGTCGTGTAGCACTCGCAATAGAGGGTGGGGGCATGAGAGGATGTGTAACAGCTGGTATGGTCACAGCCATTCATTACTTGGGATTGGAAGATACAGTGGATGTTGTTTATGGATCCAGTGCTGGAACTGTTATCGGAGCTTATTTTATTACAAGACAACTCCCATGGTTTGGACCGGAGGTTTACTATGACGCCTTAACTACTGCTGGTGATAGCTTTATCAATACAAAACGATTTCTGAGAGCTGTTGGCTTGGGATTGCTTGATCCAAGACTAACCAAAGATGTTATTTTCCGACGCAATCATGGGAAGCCTGTATTGGATCTATCGTATTTATTAAAAACCACCATGCAAGAGAAAAAGCCATTGGATTGGGATACATTCGAAAAGATGCAGAAAGTACAGCCATTGAAAGTCATGGCATCTGGATTGAAAAGTCAGAAAGCAATAGTCATGGACATGGAACGAGGATCTTTTCGTAATATTCAAGAATTAGCAACATGCATGCAGGCAAGTTGCTTACTTCCCGGTGTGGCTGGTCCGGTGATGAACTTAATGATTGAAAATACCACATCTTTAGAATCCAACAACATGTTTGCAAGAAATAAACTGAAGAAGGGTGATTTTGAGCCATTGGCAGATGCTCTCTTGTTTTCACCCTTACCATATCAAACAGCAATTGCTGAAGGAGCTACTCATGTTATATGCCTACGTTCCAGGCCAGACGGAGTAGATGTGACAGGTAAAAGTTCACTATTTGAAAGGTTGATTGTACGTAGATTTTTCTTGCGCAAGAACAGACTTCATGATGCTTATCTCTACATGAAGAAACACTTGCATAAAAAGCGTTATGGAGAGGATGTTATTGTATTGAATCAAGGTGCACATGATTTGAACCGAAAGTTCTCCGACACAACAAAACCACATTTGCTACCCATAGCAGTGCCTCCAGGATCAGAGGAAGTGACTAGGCTAGAGACTGGAAGAGAAGCAATACTTAAAGGTGTTCGAAGAGGGTTTGCACGTGCTTATGATGCTTTGGTAGAAGATGTAGAGCAGAGAGGGAAGGGTGATTCAATTGCAATGGAAGTTTTCCCTGATGACATCCTTGATTATGATCCACTTGAATATACTTCAACTCATTTGTCTGCTTATGAAGCTTACAAGGGAGACTCGAATGCCAGGGAAATGGCAAGTTCACCCTAAAGCTTTGATGTTTAACATTCAATTTACTGTTATTTTAGATAGACTGACTGGTCTGCAAAACATGCACAAGTTGGGCGACTTAAAAATTACTTATAATATCCACATATGTTGACAATCCTTGGGAAATAGTTAAACCATGGTTAAACTATTCATCAAACAAGTTAACCCGACTGGGCACCCCATCGAAGGAATTCAGCTCACGCCACACGGAAAACCATTTTTGAGATTAAATCAAACTGACTGCTTGAAAATCACCCTTCATCAGCAAACAAATCTATGAACACATCTTGGATCCCTGGTGTGGTTCACCCACAATTTCACACTTTCATTCTTGAATACCTTATTGTGCTAACATTCAACTGATTAGTGTTTTTTTTTAGGATTTTGAGATATGAACATAAAGATTAGAACAAACTGATATTGTTTGGGGCATTTGGATCTCATTTTGGGTGGGGGTAGCATTATCACTAGGTACATTAGGTAGTCTGAAGTATGGTATGTAAGCGCAGCTATGCACTACCGTAGTTTAAAGAATATATACTTATGAAAATGTCTCAGAAGTAGCAAATAG
>JALLAY010001326.1:0-10761 GCA_036939635.1 Cyclotella baltica | reverse complement strand
TTGGGTCGTATCTACATAGGAATAGTACAGGTTCTACGGAACCCTTCACGTGCGAATCCGCAAAATGGGCGCGATCCTTCATCTCGCCATCATCAGCCTCTCGTTTGCCATCACAATGGCAAACCCCGAGCCGCCCGCTCTCACACCCATCGACGACTTCACAAAGAACAGGTTAGTGGCTGTATTGTGTCAATCTACTGGTTTTATCCTTGTATTAAGCTCTTACTCACCGTCTGTGTTTATGTGTTTATTTTTATTTGTCTCCGGCAATCTGCTTTCAGCTGCTTTCACTTCGTAGCCTCTGGCCGACGGACCATCGAATGTGGTGGAAATATTGCTACGCGGGGACTTGCCGGGCAATATTTTACTCGTCACAATCATTATGATCGGTTTGATTTATGTTTATCTATTGATGGCGATGATACAACATTTCGCCACACGTGGTGGGAAGTCAAATTGCCAGATTTAGTGAAGGGGTTCGGGGTTCAGAGAATTGAAATCTGCAAACAGAGACTGTGTCGCCAATCCTGATATTTTGTGACGACTATCTGATGCCGAGTTACAGCTGTACAATGAGTTCGGCAGCCTTGTTTCAACCAGATCATTAGGGGATATTGCAATTTTCAACATATTTTGTAGAGCTTTAGCTTACTTTGTGCTGAAAATATGGTAGTAACTAGTAACGATTTACGAAAGAATGATTTCGATAACACTCTCTCTTCTAATCCAATACAAGACAATATGTAGACATCGCAATACCTATCAATAAATGTAGATTGCTTTCTTTTGAACACATTTCAATATTCCTGAGAAACGAGAACACATTATATCAACTAGCAGCAGACAATTGATAACTTACACAAAAGTAAAATAATGTTCGACTAAGATAAATAATATAAGTACTGTGACGTTGTTCAGATTTATGGTATGAAGAGTAAAACTCATCATCATAATTATAACACTCTGCAATGTCCTAAATCCGCCAATTAACTCACTCTTCATACGAACTAACCTCGCCCAAAAGCAAACTAATTGAGCCAAAGGTTACAAATCAGTACGAACCACGTCTTGCTTGTCCAAACCGAGATAGATAGAGGCACACAGGCACGCCCACGATAGTCGCTGGGCTAGTTACATAGTACATGATAGTACGTAAAGGGATAGTACCTAAGTAGGTACGAAGACAAGAGACTTTCCTTGTACGTTTGACTTGCAAGCTTATTTTTCTTTTAAATATAAGTGCTATGATTGAGTCGATACGGATCAAATGTACAACGTTGACCGCATTCAGAGGGTCACCACTACTTTACCATGGCATCCAACAATGACGACAACAGCGAGATATCAGAAGAAATCATACAGAATCTGAGACAAAGAGTTGATATGGAATTGGTTCGTGTCTCTGAGCTTGAGCCGTCCATTATCAATTCGTCCGGAGAGGCAGTCGTCCACGGAACCTCCGATGATCCAGTTATGCTCGATTCACATGCCGTTGAAGGCACGGGCCTTCATCTTGATTGGGGTGAATACTACGTTCCTGACGAATACATCGACAGCGATGACGATGACGAATCTTCGATTGAAGGAGCAGAGGAGGCAACTGAGGAGGAAATTGCTATTGAATTAGAAGAAGCAAAAACAGAATCACGTGCCCTAAATTATGGCAAACCACGGGCCGAATTTGACTGCGGGGAAACGGAAACACCTCCTACATCTCTAATGGTCCTACCAGATATACTGTTAGAGAAAATTCTTTGCTATTCGGCTGAATTTGCATATGATGTGTGTAAAATCCAGAGGGTCTGCAAGCGAATGCATAGAATTATAAAAACTGATGAGTTCTGGGCTCACCAAAATAAAGGCCAAACACATGGCCTGCAACTAGAGAGTCAAGCATTACGTTTCATTATTAAATTTCATAAATGCCCTGATAATGTAATAATGAGTTTGTTGAGTGAAGGGAAAAAAGAGTGCATCGCGGAAAATTTCCGCACAATATCAGCCAATATCATGTCAAAGATGAATCGCATCGGGCCGGATGTTTACTGTTTACTTCGGGGGGATACCATAGGGTATATTTGTGAGATGCTCGAAGGGTACATTGTGAGCAAGCTACAAATTGCATTGTCATTGCGACTTCACTTTATATCAAACTGGGGATCTGCTGGAGACGGTGAGGTAGATGTTGGAGTGCAGAAAGAAGACGTTGTATTTGCATTTCAAGGGCTATCTCCTTTTAATCCTTATTCACCCTTGAAATCCATGAGGTGTAATGTTGCAGCGAAAGGCCACATGAAAACAACATCTTTATTTGGCTGCTCTTGCAACCTCTCTTCTTCGAGTGGTGTTACTTGGCAATGGCCTGTTGATGATTGTCACGATGTTTTACTTCCTGAAGTTGGAAGGAGAACCATCAGAAGATTGGCTTATAAAGCCAGCATTCCTAAAATGTCAAATGATGCATTTGTTCTCGTTGAAGCTGAGCTACTGCATACATGGGGAATTCTGTTGGTTGATGCATATGAGTCCTCTGTAGAATTATCTAAAGACGCATCACTCCTTGGTTCAGATGAGGAAATCGGATACAATCAACCCTATGGTAGACTTGATATGTTTAAGGTCCCACCGCCTCCATGGAAATTTGCTGATGCAAATGAACACGTTTTCACTGTTGTTCCGGGGCAGATAAGGGCCGCTGCAGAGAAAAGAGGATTTTGTCCATGCAACGTTTACGGAGATTTTGATTTGTGGGTTCCCGCTGCTGGTTTTACGAAAGAAGAAGAATATGAAATTGAGATGTCATATTATTTTCAGCCAGATGATGACGAAGAAATGCAAGATCAAATGGAAGATGAGAGCAGCGAGGAGAGATCCCATGTAGGTGAGGCTACTGATGCAAAGGCAAATGGAGATGTTATCAACATGAATTTTGGGGCTGAAGCATATACAGACAATGGTGAGGGCGTTGAAAAGATGGATGAGAATATCAATGATAGTGACTTATCCTGGGCTGAACACGATTCAACTGGTTATGCCTCAAATGAATTGGATGAGATTGGATCAATTACAAGTTCAGCTTCATCAATTTCTTCATATGATTCGATATTTTCAGAATTGTCTTACAGTTCATCTACCAATTCATCATAGCTTGACATATAACATAAACAATATGCTATTGATTTAAATGTATGTTTCAATGTCTGACCAAACAAAACCTTGCGAAAAAGAGCATGATTAGATAGTTGAACATATATCTTCTTGCTAAAATGTGGGTGTTGATAAAAATTGTGCTAAGATATATCCTAACTTATTCTGTTAATAAACCAGAGCACCTTTACTTATGTACCTTGCGTAAGTAGACTCAGCCTACATACCACCACTTACCTATCTTAGCACAGCCTTGACTAACAGATTCCTATGTATGCAACATAGGCAAAGTTTAGGTGGAAGCTTTCTCTCCATCAATGAAAAAGGCCTTTTGCCAATTCGTATCAATGATTGTATTTGTTATGAGAGTGGCTCATAAATTTTATCAGTTCATTGGAAACAACTGAGCCTTACTAATTATTACCTACTGTCTTTGTGGACATCTATAAGTCTATTGACAGAGCTGACTAATCTGTAATATTTCCCTAGAGATCCTACAACAATATTTCAAACCAGATTCTATCCCAACAGACCTACACCATGTCATCAAACTTCCCAATATATCATAGAAGATATTATGGCTGCATTTGGCCTCATTGACAACAAATTTACTAGCATTGAGGATGAATCGACCCTGAAAGCATTGCTCGAATTACATAGTAAAGTGATGGATGCTACCCTGAAAATCACTCACTATTCTCGAAATAACCTGGGATATTATACTTGGTTATATTATATATCGGCAGCAGTCTACACGACATACACTACTAACATCCCATCTGGTCTATCCTGACGAAACACCAAACCAAACTTTTAATGACTGTCGGTCTTTGGTTCTGAAATCAAACAGACAACAACTAACTTCTTTGATCAACAACGAATCTATGGCATGCATAAACATGTAAATGTAGAATCAAACACCACATTTTGGAAGTCCATCCTTACCGAGTATATGGAAAGTGCGGAAAAGTTGAACTCAGGCCTGGCAGCAGCTAATTTTGCCGACTATTTTTCAGCATTCATGCAAATGCCAAAATGCAAGACAAAATGAAGTAGCCTTGAGATGCAACAACACAGAGCATCTCCCAACTCATCTGACAGCTGAGAGATAACATTTGGTATGAGACTAATGTCGGGTAAACATTGACCGATGGGTAGATAATACAAAACCAACCTCACCTAGATGCCCCGTAAAGAACAAAAACAATACAAAAGCAATTGAAGAAAAATAAAGACCACGTGTAATCTTTCATTCTGCAATTTGGAAGAGCAAACTGAGGAGCTTAACAAACATGAGATCCAATTGAAGTCCAAAGATCCGTTGCCTAAACTTGACGGGAAAATCGTTTGTTCTAAGGGGTCCTACCTCACATCTAAACTACCACTGCCTCAGACAGAGCCTAGCAATTGGTCTAGAGGAACAATTGACTCAGGGGTAGTTTTTACCTGTGGTCCTACCTACCTTCAGATGGTTGGCGCTTCCTGTCAAAGAACATCTAGGAACACTTGTGAAGGGTGTCTCACTCTCACAATTGTTGTAACAAAAAATGTGAGAATTCCGTGAATCTAGGGAAAAATTGAACGAAAAACAGAGGATTTGTCGAGATTTGTGAGAAAATAGGTTTGTTGCAGACCCCACACCCCACCAACACAACACCACAACCTACCACAACCACCAACAACCAACCTTCCAAGACAGCGACGGCCGCACCCAAACAATCGTAAAGGAAAGGAGACCCCAACTGAACAGACAACCATGGAAGAACCGCTAGACTTAATAAAACTCTCCCTCTCGGAACGCGTTTACATAAAATGCCGCAACTCACGTGAACTTCGTGGCACTCTCCACGCCTACGATCAACATCTCAACATGGTTTTGTCTCAGGTAGAGGAGACTATCACGACAATCGAGGAGGACGAGGAGACGGGGGAAGAGATTGTTAGTAAAAAGACTAGGAATGTGGGGATGTTATTTGTTAGGGGTGATATTGTGGTTTTGGTAAGTCCTCCTTTGAGGACTTCGTGATGTGTGGGCAGGTGCGGCGATGGACAACGCTGCAACGGGGATTTGGTTGATAAAATAAGAGAGGTGGCGTGTGCTTCTATAGTCAATTTTACCATGACAATTGACTACAGTTCGCGAAAAAGTTGAGCAATACCAGTGCTTGTCAAACAAAAAAATGTACTCGGCATCAGAACTTGGGGATGCAACAAAAATATCTTCATCTACCAAAATAGCTGTTGCATAAAAACACCTGCAGATTTTACACCTTTTCGTGTTTAAGTTCTTTCAGTATTATCCATTAACTTATAATATTTGCAATATGAAAGCTCTGCATTTTCATTGTTCAGCATGGCATTTTGTTATCTATAGTTGATGAATTTAGTCAAAAAGTCAGCACCTCACTCAATGCCATTGATGCCCTCAAGCAAGACTCTTTCATCATATCTCTCCAAGCTCTCTAAGCTTCTCCAAAGCTAACAATGCTCCCCAACCCCCAACTAAATTCATATCACCCTCACGTATCATTTGCATTATTTCATCAGGAGTGATTCCAGATACAATTTCTATATCTTCTTCGTCATCAAGTGGACGAGGATCGGGAACATGGTGTGGGTCTATTACGAGATAGGGTGTTATTTCTGTCACTACGTATTTGTCCATTGGCACTGATTTGCAAGCATTGATTGTTGGTTGTTGAGCACAGTTGTACACAGTTTGATGCTGACGACTTATTTAATTTTGTTGTAACTTACCAGTAATACCTTCTTCTGTTAATCGGTACCACGTTCCTCCAGCCAAATGACTTTATACAAGAAAAATGTTTAACAACAACAACTTAATTAATGCCAACTCAAAGAACTTTAATAATCACACAGTCATGGCACAACTCACCATTCTTCCTCAAGCTCACACCTCGCAGCAACCAAACTTCTCTCCTCTTCATCCACATCACTCACATGCTTCCCATCCTCCACAAGACCAGCGGCTAACCCACCTAAAACCCTGTGACATCCCGGCATATACTCTCTAACAATTGTGGCAGTCTTATTCGTTGAATTCCAAGCAAATATAATCACCGCCCCACACGTTCCGTGATTCGTATCAATAATGTCAAAGTCTATAGTGTGTTTCTTTGAATTGTAATCATCGTAATGATGGGGATGGCGGTGCGATGAAACGGTGCGACGAATAACCCGTCTCCATCCAGAATAGACTAATTTGTCAGAAATGATTTTGTATGGGTGTGGCCTGTCACGTCCGTGGGGGTAGAGTTTTTGAGTTGATGGGGTGATTGGTGGATTATTTGGAGTTGCATGGACGTGGTTGAGACCTATGCTATACAGCAGATGAAGCATGGCTGCCACAAAAACTGTAGAGTGTTTCATGTTTCCTTTGAGAGATGTTCATCCAGGAGCTCCATCAATAACAATCATTCATCCACCTTCGAGCGAGGCGAAGCGAAGGGCGCAAAAACATAGCACGTATGGTAAGGTATCCTTTTTACCTGTGTATTTCTGTTTTGTATGTTTTTATTTAATATTGAAAAATTAAAGTTTAAAGGTTGAGGATAGGATACTTTTTTGGTCAGATCTCTCTTTGACACGAACTCTTTGCAAACCATGAGCCTTCGGATTTCACAAACAAAAAATGCCACAAGAATCCGCAGTAATCTTCCCACAACGCAACGAAATCATTACATACAGCGAAGAAGGCGCGTTCATACAAACAGCGAAAGAAAATAGTGGTAACAAACAGAAACATACATCTCATGTTCAGAGCAGCACCCATCAAACGTCTTTTCTCTCATCTTTCAAGAAATAGCACACTGCGATGCCTCTCCACCTCCACCGAAACACTAATAATAGGAGGCGGCCCAATCGGCCTCTCCACAGCCTACCATCTCGCCACTACCTCACCCTCTTCAAACATTACAATTGTCGAACGTGACCCGACCTACGCAAAGGCAAGCGCCACACTTTCCGCGGGCGGGATACGACAACAATTCTCTCTAGAGGAAAATGTAAGTATGACTCTGTACGGACGGGATTTTTTACGTTCTTCTGCTGATTTGTTGAGGGTTGAAGGTCAAGATGAAGAGGTTGATGTACAGTTTCAAGAGCATGGGTACTTGTTTTTGGCTTCGAGTGAGAGTGGTGCGGAGGTTATGAAGAGGAATAATGAGGTGCAGACGGGGGTGGGGGCTGATGTGAAATTGTTGAATAAGGAGAAGTTGAGAGAAAAGTTTCCGTGGTTGAATGTTGAGGACATTTTGATTGGAAGCTATGGTGGTGAGTTTATTTGATTGTTAGATGAAATAACAAAGAGTTATGTCCCTTTGCATATGTACTGGTCATATCTCTGACATGAACAAACATTTGCAAATCTTATTTTTTCTTGGCTTTCTTCAAACCCACAACATCTCACAAGAAACTGGAGAAGGGTGGTTTGATCCATGGATACTACTACGTGGTCTCAAACGAAAATGTCAATCTCTAGGGGTTAACTTCATCAAAGGCAGTCCAGTCAATGCCACCCGAGACACACAAACAGGACGTATACTCTCTGTGGATGTACTAGAACAACAAAATCAAAAGAATTCACAAACTACCTACCATGTCAACAATGTAATTAACGCAGCGGGTGCACATTGCGCATCCTTGATGGAAACACTCGCAGGAGGCAAACTACAATACCCAATCCCAGTTGAAGGAAGAAAAAGATGCATCTTCTTCTTTCACTGTGCCACAGACCAAACCGAAATAGTACCACGTATAGCACCACTTACTGTATGTCCCATATCCAATGTTTACTTCCGTTCGGAAGGGCATGCCAATGCCAACGGAGAGGCTACGGGCAATTTCCTATGTGGAGTTTCACCAACCAAAGAAAATGATCATGCTATTCAAGATGTGAGTGATTTAGATTATGCAGATCATGAATTGTGGGATGAGATTATATGGCCAGCGTTGTATCATAGAGTTCCGGCGTTTGGGGAGGTTAAGTTGAAGAGTAGTTGGGCTGGGCTGTATGAATGTGAGTGATTCTGTTGGAATTTGACCACACACCTCATCTTTTCTTTTTGAATAGACTAAAGTTTTGTACATATCATGCCACATGCTGCAGATAATACACTGGATCAAAATGCTATAATAGACTTTCACCCAGAAATACCCAACATATTAATGGTCAATGGATTCAGTGGACATGGGTTACAGCAAGCACCTGCGGCTGGGAGAGCTGCAGCTGAACTATTGGCTTATGGTAAATTCCAAACACTGGATTTGAGTATATTTTCATTTGATAGGTGTTGTGGGAAGAGTCCACCGGTGTTTGAGTTGGGTATTGTTTAGTGTCACATGTTGAGGAAAATTTTCAAACTACCTTTAGATAGGTCTACTATTTAAATCATCCAGTGTAATAATTTTAATGGCTGAAATACTACATATCTTTTCCATGTACATATCTCGACAATACCAATATTGATATAGTACAATAAGTGATGTAGAAATCAAAAGAAATAGCCAAGAAAATGGAAAAGATTTTACAGCATGAGAAATGAGAACCTCTCTCTAACCAGCATCTTTTTGATCAAGAGCTTTGGCCATAACAAAATACAATGCATTAGATAAATATCCTATCAGAGATTCCCTTCAATTGCACCTTGCCATCAAACTTGGCAACATGAATCTTAACGACTTGCATTCATATCATATTTCACAGCCACGATTATTTCGTACATACAAATGTGTTAGGACTAAAAAGAAGTACAATAGATGTGAAAATGTATCTAATTAGAAAATAACCGTAAATGTTCAATGGAAAAATGTTGCATTGGAATTTAAAAAGTTTTAATGCTCACGTAGCCATTTTAGATGCTCTGTGGTTTGGACACTGCGCACCACCTGCCATCCAAATCATCCATCAAGTTCACTTTTCTGTCTAAGGATTTCTCGAAGATGTCTGGTTTCTGGATAGAAAATAAATTAAGGTGTATGATGATTCTTCTCATGATGATGGGGCTAGAAGGAATCTAGATTTGCCAATGTTGAGTAAGAGATGATATTACTAGCGATTACTTTACTTGATTTATCTTTCCTCTTTCTGGAGAATCTACCTATGATGGTCACATGATGGGTGGTGAGATGTCAGATCATTGATGTAGTTTATAACATCCTGATTGGGACAAATATTACTAAGCTTGTGATGATCTAGCTCTGTTAACTTTGTATTTGCACCTGTTTGGAGGAATTGAGCTCTGCAGAGTTAGAAGTTGGGTACTTCTGCCAGATCCTTTTAGATAGATTGTTAGTAACATGATCAACAATGTACCACCAGGCAACTGGATGTGCTGAAACAGAATCTCCAGACAGTTCTTAACAAATGATTTTTGCACAGTTGCCTCCTTGCTATCTTCTTTCTCTGTCTTGGTATTTTCAAACTGCTCTCGATATTGAGCTGTAAAGATTTCAATATTGCAACAAGCCATTATGTTGGTGAAAGAGGTTAACATGCATATGATTCATGAGATCTGGATTGTGCTTTAGCACTGATGGTCAGGTTATCTCAAGCCAACTTGCAATACCTGTTTATTTTTGTTCATCATAATCTGAATAAAATCAACTATGTCTTTCAGTCATTTCTTTTCCAATTTTTAGCACCTTCAATTACAAGATAATTTCTCTTCCAAAAGAAGTGTGGACTAATCCTCATTTGATTTTGTTAGAAACAATCCAGCAATAAAATGAAGACTGGGATAAAAGGCATTGAGCCTTGACCACATGTGCGGAGAGGGGTTTGCAGCCAATTGCTTAGTATTAATGAAGTTTACGATGGTCATACATTGTCTGTTAGCTGGTACTAGTATATTGTGCACAGTTGTTGGCATCTTGACAGTAAATCCAACATATTGTTCAGCATGGAGATGATGTAGTGGCTAAATAGTGCGGTAAGGAACAGAAACTATTCTTTGTGCTCAAAACTGGGCCGGTACAGTATAAATTGCAGTATTCTGTATAGTTGGGTTGTCAACAGTTGACAGGATCAATGAGGAATGAGTGCAGAGAATGAAGTCTTCATTTGAGCTGGTTGAGTCTTTCGAAGACAGGTGGATTGATGTTCCAATATCTTCTCTGTGTAGGTGTAGGTAACAATGATGATGAGTTTGATTTTTAAGTGATGTATGAGTTAGCCAAGAAAATGTGAGACAAGATTGAAACAACTTACCATCATGAGAGTTGTTAACACTGGTATCAACATCCCTGTGCTCAAACACTTTGGAAGAAGTAAAAAAAAACACACTGGAATAAACAAAACATCTAGAGTCATTTCTTTGACTTTTTCATACAAAGACTAGAAATGGCATAGCTCCTAAAATATTTAATTTCAGATTAAGTTGAGCATTGGTAAATGAACAGGATGATGGTTCTTTACTTGACTATAGGCTAATTTTTCCTGATCATCAGAGGTCAGATGGTGGAAATATGGAGATTTTGGAAAATTGGCCGACGGCCGATTGATCCTCATTTTGTGCAACAACTTTTCCAGAAACAAATTTTGCCGCATCTTGGCCCCTAGAGAGCTCTGTTTGTTTATGTTCCAAGTACAGATAG
>JALLAY010001325.1:0-10760 GCA_036939635.1 Cyclotella baltica | reverse complement strand
AGAAAGGATCAATAGGCACAAAATGAGATCATCTTACCTTTCTACTCTTTGGAATTCACCCAAAATAGTTTTATCTAACAAAATAAGATGGGACCCAAAACTATCGTGAAACCGTTCTTTATCAGAAAATTGGTGTTTAATTCATTCTTTTTGATTCTTTGTGATGCTCGTGGAATCGATCTTTATTCCCCGTGACATTATCACTGATTGGGCTTGATTTCAAAAATAAAATCATTTAGTGCTTCCCACCAATGGGGCTATACTACATAGATTTTGTCAAGCGGTCATTATCCCAATGCAATTTAAAATAATTCAGTCAAAAAAGGCTTGTCTAAAAATACGTTACTTTCAATAACATTCTGGGCCTCGAGTGAGCAAGAAGGGTGGTAGCTGGCTATAATTAAAATGATCTAAAGCATCATTATGTTGCAAAAAATGTTGCTGAGAGTCTAAATACCAAGTTTTTTGACATTTGGACATGTTCTCACAGTGCTACAGGCTTGATTGTCTAAAGAAGATGCTCTGAGACACAGTGTTTGTAGCCTGTTTGAACAATTTGTCATAGCATGGCCTGTAGGTGTCCAATACATGATTTAAAACATTATTTGTTGCTAACTATTTCTTAGAGTTCAACTGACCATAGACAATGTGCAGTTATGTGGTTTATTCTTAGATTAATTTATTATGTTGCAGCTTAACAGACACAATGACGATATAGGATGTGGCAATCACAATATGAAGAGGCATACCATCATATTAGTATGGATTCATTTCAGCAGCTGTATGGAGCATTTCAAAAGCAATAATCAATCTAGCATGTGTGGACGGTAGACAATCATACAACCCAACAAACAAATGATATTGGCTTCTTATTACATTGCAGGTTAACAGACGAGGTGATTATCATTGAACACTCAAGAGTTGAAAGTGACAATGGTGGTATGAAGAGGCATATCATCATGAGTACGATTTTATTACTTATATAGGCCCAAAGTAGAAAAATAGAGTAAGACACTTCATTTTTGCAGGTGCACTGGAAGGGGCTGAACTGAGGGTGAGTTCACTTTTTCAAGGTGTTGCACACTCGATCAGCTTCTTTCTGGAAACACGATAGATCATTGGTCTTGGATTCATCCAATAAGGTAACTAATCCTACATGTATAATGAAAGATACTTTGAAAGAATTTATAGCACTAACTTATTTACAAAATTGTAGCTACAAATCTCAAATGTCAGTGAAATCATCTGTATGACTCAAATTCATAACTACTAGCACTCTGGACTTGAAACTGCAATTCTAGAAAATAGCAAGATATATTTAAGCAACGGAGTCCCCCTTGTAATAATAATTTTAACCAAGAGTGCTTTTGTACCCTGAGTAATGAAAAATGATGTGTGGTTTGGCAAATTCCTCTTGACATTTGGCAATCTACAGTTTGTCCTAAAAGATGAGTTCATCTCTGTTCATCTTGAACTAGTTTTGGAACACATTTGGGGTGGCTGTTTGTGGTACCATAAAATAAGGCTTTATGCATGTACTGGTAACTGCTGGCCACCTGTGACACAAACCACATGTCACTCTTGGGTCCACTTTGTTCATTACGTGCAATCAAATAAGCCTACAAGTCAACTTTTTTGTGAGTGGGCGACAGAAGATTACAGCCTTTAAACTTGAGTTCACCAAAAATCTTTCGCGGGAATTTCATGTTGGTTGCCACAATTTGCGACTGAACCCACCAAACAACCATGGCGAAACGAAGCACCGCGATCAACGACTCCACCACATTCCAAACATCGGGGGCGGCCTCGCACGAAACATCAGTAGCAGCAGTTGCATCGTCAGGAGATAATACAGAGAATACAAACAGGCCTCAGAGACGTCAAGCTACTTCTTCCAAAATAATGACCATCTTTCGAAATAACGAAGGCCACAGCAGTCCATCGCCATCCCCTTCTCCGCTACCGGCTGCACCACCAGAGCCAACCTTTGACTACTTCCTCTCTGACCCATCTCACTCCGAATCAGAAGACGTCGACGAATCTCAAATAGATCGACAGCGTCAATTGCTCTACAGACAGAAACGACTGAATCAAAACAAGAATAATTACAACCACAGCAGCCCCCACGGTCGATCGGATTGGGACGCATCCTCTTTCGGGAATACTTCGTTGAGTTCATCGAATGTCAGTCCCATGCCAAAGTTTAAGATTCAATTTGATCACAGTTTGAGTGGAGACAACAACAGCAACAGTAACAACAATGGTAATCCGAACGGTGTCAGTTCTGGCGGGTTGAACTTCAATTCACTTACATTTATTAAAGAGAATACTTCACAGCAGCAGAATCAGCAGCCAAATCAGGGGTCTACTTCGAAACAGTTGTTGGGAGATGTTACCAAGAAAATTAGACAGCGTCTCCCCTTTGTTCGGATGGCTAGTGAAACTTCTGACAGTATCTCAAGTGTTGATTTTGACTACAAGATTCAAATGCCTTGGCAGTTCCAGTCAAACAAGTCTCAGCAAAAGACAAAAGAAAAGGAGGCGAATGGTGGGACTACGTCTTTGAATGGTGACGTGGATATTATGGAAGCAGCGTTGTTGCCTCCCAGTAGTGACGGGGGGCTGGTGTGCTCAAGTCATTATAGTTTTGAGCAGAATGGTGTCAATTTTGAAGAGAACAATAACAGCAAAGGCCAGCAGGTTCACCAATCCACAACTGAAAGACATGCAGATGATGCGACAACAGAACAAACGGGTGGGGAATCCAGTTCTTCAGCTGCACTTTCAACCAAGAGTGAATGTGATAGGGGTGTAGTGTCAGGCACAAGCCAAAATAACGGAATGGCAGCGCTTAATGATGTCACCAATGGCGGCAAATCTGTCAATAACAATACTGAAAATAACAGCAGCAATAACAACAACAACAATTCAAGCAACAGCACCAGCCCCACCTCCAAAAAGACCAAACTTGCAAAGAAACGTCTCCGTTTCTCCAAATCTCAACCCTCTCCCTCCACTCACCGCCGACAACGATCGGGCGATCACATGGCAGCAGGTATCGTGCTTAAGAATACCCAGCAGGAAGTTGATTGGATTGGGATGAGGCTGAGTGGGTTTCCAACTCCGGACAACAATAGCAGAAGTGGCAAGGATGACATGCGAGCTTATGGGAGCATGGAGCCGTTTGGGGCCTATACAGAGGGAGAATCCATGTCCAGTAGCCCATCCATTAATAACCCTTGGCTCAAGAGTGCCTTACCGAGGAAGTCCTCTCACTTGTCCTTTTCTGATTCGAGCGTGCCGGAAAGTCCACCGGAGAATGAAACACAGTCACATCCTTTACAGCAGAACAAGCTCGGCGGCGAAGTGCGATCACTAAATTTTAACGGGCAGCAGGAGCCGCCAAGTCATCTGCAAGAACAGCAAAGTCTATCATTTTCTGGCTACCAGCAAGAGCAGCGCCACCACCACCAGCAACGGCCTCACAGCAGATCACTCTCTAGTTATCATGAACAACACCAGCAGCAGAGTTATCAAATGGGTCCACATAGAAGATCGTTTTCTGGTTATCAGCAATTCCAGCAGCAGATGCAACAAATACAGAACAAAAAAGCGCGGCCACTTAGAAATTCATTGTCCAGCTATGATCAAGTGTGGGACGGTGAGAACTGTCTACGATATGTACCCAACAGAGGGGATAACTATTACGGTTCACATCATGTGTCGTGGGATCCTCAGTATGGTAGTTGGAGTAGTTCTAGTGGTATACAATATGGTCATTCTGCAAGGATGCCCACGGCTAATGCTACAGACAATATCTTTCAAGCCAACCTTGGACTTTCGTTGAGGGGCAGTGACAGTATTGAAAGTTCTAGTGGTATTATGTACAGCACTCGCATTCCAGAAGGAAAACGGGTAGATGGTGTGGCAGAGTCCGATTCCTCTGGTTCTACAGAGTCAGCATCCTCTTCATCATTCGATGATGATAACACGTCGATGAGTCGGCTAAGGGACGATGAATTCCAAAAGTTGGAAAAAGATCATCACACTTTGAGACGTGATTCCAAGGCCTCTGGGAAATTTGATAAGGCGATGAGACGTTTTACAACCGCTCTAAATGCCCCTGCTTTTAATGGCCCGAAAAAGAAGGAAGAAATCGATGACTCAAAACCACCCCCAACGTTCTTCTGCCCAAATTGCAAAACGCGCCAACGGGCTTTTTTTGACATCACATCGGCGTCTAGTCAATTTGAGAGTCCTTTCGGTGTTTTTGCCTTGTATTTTGCTCTCTATTTGGTCGCCGTTCTGTTTGTGTTTGGATTGGAAGAGGGATGGACACCACTTGAATGTGTTTACTTTGCAGTAATCACCTTGACAACGGCAGGCCTTGGAGATTACGTTCCCTCATCCGATGCAGCAAAACTGATTTGTGCCTGTTTTATTTACTTTGGGGTTGCAACTATTGGATTGTTATTGGGTACTATCTTGGCTGGTAGTTTGGACGATGCTTCTAAGAAAGATCATCATGATTCTCTTGTTAGAGATTGTCCAAACTGCTTAAGGTTGGAGATGCAGAAAAAACGATTCACCAATAGCATGCACAAGAATGAATTCAATCCGAATCATACCGAATTTGAGCCGATGAACCAGCCATTTCGCAGAGCAAACATCAACTGTAATGCAGACGACGAAGAAGAACCGAGCGTAGGTTTAGACATTAATGATTCTGCTCATGACGGAGCACCCCTGAACACCCCGATGGCGCAACCAGCAAGCAACACCCCCACATCAAGGAAATCTTACACAAAGCACATGTCATTAGCCCTCGATGCTGCACAAGCAAAAGCATTTTTTGAGAACCTTAACCATTCGCGGAGAAAGAGTGCAGATTTCAAGACGATCAACGAGAACACTCCTTTCCTTGACAAACCCTCATCCTCAATCCTAGAGGAACCAACGCAGCACTCCTTTGACTCAAAGCAAATGAACAATGATGACCCTTCTACCAGTTCGACTTCCTCAAAATATTCTTCTAATCTAGCGATGCCAATGACCCGATTGAAGGCAGTTAAATACATTGTGTTGACTCTGAACCGGGCTCTTTTGAACTCATTGTTGATCATTTTCATTGGGAGCACTGGGTTTTATTTAATTGAGGGTATGACATTGGTTGATTCGTTTTACTTCACAACAGTTTTGCTTACGGTAAGTGCTTCATGCTAAGTTGAAGAGTGATGTCAGTGTTATTTGTACCTCATACATTTTATCTATCACGGCATATGCATCAGACCGTAGGTTATGGTGACATAGTCCCAGTGTCAGACGCAGGCAAAGGTAAGATGTTAAAAAATATTCCCCAATAGTAGTCTCCACACAGTGCATCTCAACATTGAATCATCTTAAAAAGTCTTCACAACAGTCTACGTGATTGTAGCAGGTACAATTTTGCTACACAACATGTCTCTAATTAGCATGATTCCACTTGAGCTTAGGAAACACCGCATCGAGCAGGCAGTTCTTGGGCAGGTGAGAACAGTTTCAACAAGTCAATCCATATTGTGCAAAGCTGGGTTCTAACCTTTATCAATCGTGCAGTTTGGTAGCCAATTAACAGACGACGAACTTCAGGAGCTGTCGACAGGAAGATTGATACAGCGCCTCAAGCTTGCTACGAACAGGCCTGATGGATTGAATGAATGCACAAGGGAGATGTTCTCACTTGCTATGCTTGTTCGGCTGGGCAGGATTACCGAGGGTAAGTTTGAACTGATTGTCTTTTGTGTAGAAGGACTGCCTTGTTCACATTTACCTTGCTATTCATTAGATGATGTCAAAGCAACATTTGCAGCGTTTAGTCGCCTAGATAAAGGCAACTATGGAACTTTGAATAGCAGAACTGTAATCGAAGGCGAAATTTGGCGGATTAGGAGCTGCAAGAACCTTGCTGAAATGGCTGCACCCCAGCTCTTGAATCCACTAAGACACCGAAGCTATTCATTTGACTCCCTTGAAATGTCTCAAGTTTCAGTTAACTTCAACCCATACACTTATGTCATGCAGTCTCCGAATCCTTACATGAATCCAATTGCAAACGTCAATTCTCACCCATCTCTGAGAAGAATGCAATCTGGAGACGATTCAAAACAATCGGCCATGCCTCCTGGCTTTGATTTTGATGCCTATGATCTCTGGAGCCGGGATTGGCAGCATGGATATAATGATAGTTAACAATAATGCTTCATCAAACATAATTTGTTTTTATTTCAGTTGTTTTCGACTCCTTTTTGCAATGCATGCATTCACAAGAAGGTATTGTACCATACTGTTACTCTTACAAATACTTTTTTGATGAAATTTGCAGTCCTGTTGATACTGTATGCCTCAAGGGATACCAAGATATCCAACATTTCAAAGGCTCTCATTCACTCAGTTCAATGCAAGTATAGCCAGCATTTGTTGATATGCGAACCTAAAATCTGTTTGGATCCTCCAAGTTGTGGTAAAAAGAATAGTAGTCTTCTTATTAGCATTATTCATATTGTGTTTTGTAAATGGCATGTTTCAGTCTTTTTTGACATCAGACCAAGGTTCTTCAGTATGAAATGTATGAAAAGAAAATTATATCTGTTTATTCTGTTGCCAGTCCTTTTTTGCTTGGTCTTCTTGTTATATTGTAACAGCACTTTTCGGATACAACAAGAAGTTATGAGTACAGAAGTTAGATTCAGCAGTTGTTTTACGCCAGTACCTTGGTTTTCATCTACTTGCCAGTTAATTTGCTTTTCATTTATTTCTTTTGCCATATTGGCTACAATATCTTTCATGTTTAATTGACTGTGTGGTCAGAACTCGGATCACCTGACTAACTGTGTGGTTACAGTGCCCTAATTTGCTCCTAGCTAGCTTGTCCATAGGCTTTCATTCATTTTGTTAACAGTGTGGAACTTATCCAATGACATATTCTTTTACATATAGTGTATGGAATGCATCTATTGCTCCGGATCAATGTTCTCTGGACAGTGTAATCTGTTCATCTAATGGCTCTGATACCATTTCGATGTTCATCTATTTACAAATCTCGATGAAACCAACAATGGCCAGCTATGATACATGAGTTTGTTTTTTTAAGTTTGTATTAGGTAAATTGATTGCTTAAACAGTATCAATATCTATAAAAGCAAATAAATGCAGTGGATATTGGTACTCTCATTTGTTGCTGAAATCCCTCTGTAGAAAACTTGAGACTGATAAACTGTTTAAATGTAGGTACAATAGAGGAAGATTGTAATAATCATTGAATTGAAAGAATTATTTACAAGCCATCATCACATGCATGTACAAACAAAGCCCAAAGCATTCAAAATTTTTCATGAAAAGTTTGTTGTTAAGCAATCTTGATGTCAATGGTTTCAATTGTGGAGTGAAGTTCTACTCTTAGTCAGTTTTTACTAATGAAAACAGAATCTTTATCCTGGTTAACTACCAAAACGGGGGGAACACAGTAACTGGACCCGATGTAGACCATTTCGCCAATAACATGGCTCGACTGCGGTTTGTGGTCCAATCAAATTGAAATAGTCTTAACCATGCTGATGACAGACGGCTAAATACATTTTTTGGACCAGAGTGTTTCAACACAAGGGCTCTTTTTCTAATAGAGGAAGCAGTCCTTTTGACCTCTCTTGGAAGCCTTTTTTGACATGTCCTTCCTCCACCGGAGGAAGCAGTCCCTTTGACCTCTCTTGGAAACCTTTTTGACATTTTCCTTCTTCATTCACGCTTCACTTAAGCCCTCCTCCATTCACACTTCACTTAAGCCTTTTGACTCCAACAGAGTCATTTTTCATTTTTGGCTTTTCTTTTTAGCAGAACTTTTCAGCCCACTCCATATCATTTTTGGGAGTCTTTTTGGCAGTTATTGGATTTTAAATCACATTGGGATAGTAACCACTCACTCGAATTGGTTATGTACATGTACAGCCTCGCACGTGCGATTCTCACACCTTGTACAAAAAACCCCAATTGGACGGGCATCTCATGAGAGTTGATCACTAACATTGTAGTCTATCCAAGATGAAGATTCTGTTTTTATTATTTAAGAACTCACTACGAGTAAGACTTCACTCCCTCCTTAAATACATTATTTTTTTATCTCGGTGTCAATTGTGTTTGAGAAATGCTTAAGAGATGTTTTAATGTGAATGAAATAAGCAGTTAGTAAGCTGATGATATTCTACCATCACAATAGTGGCATTCATATTTTTACCACAATGGATTTAAAGGTTATGTTTGGATAAGCCTATTGTATGAGAGATTGCATACAATCAGACTTAGAATAAAGTGGTACTTTTCACTCTGAGTGAAAAGTGATGCCAAATGTACCAAAGTGAAGAACAAAGTCATCTGTCACTTAAGTGCCACATTCAGTACCATTACCATTAAAAAGTGAAAGTTATTATCAATCGGAAAGAAAGTGGAAGTGATTATTTTTAGTTTGACGAAAAGTGAAAGTGGTGATTCTTAAATGTCAAGAAAGTGAAAGTTTAAGTGAAGTACCTTGATATGTCATTAAAGGAAAGTAAAGTGAACACTCACCTAAAATACTAGTTATCAATCCCATGATCAAGGACTGATAACTTTGTTCCCTGATACAGTATTAGCATCAATTGGTGCCTCCCTCTTGATTGAATCAACAGTTCTTTCTGCTGCATATAACAAGTCATCCCGATGTTCAGTGTCATTCCAATCCTTATTCTTCTCCCTTTCGTATTAAAGTTATCAATTGCTTGTTCCACATCAAAAATTACATGCTACAGATTATGAACAAGAATTCCCTCACCCTCAAACTGTCTGGACTTCTATCGCGTACGCTAAGCATTGCAAACATATCCAGACTGGGAAAACAATGCCTTACATGGCACTTCTGTTGGATTATATGAGGCCCTTTCAACAGAATACCCGATGTCTTTGGGAGGTAACTCTCGTGATCAAGCCAAAACTTAATGTGATCAAACCACCCTTTTTGGTCAAAATAGATAACAAGATTTCTCCCGGATGACAAGTCATCCCTTTTCTGAATCAGAAATTGTATTTGAACCTGTTCAACGTAGATGCATTGTATTTTCATTGGGTTTATATTTTGATTGGACACTGGCTCTTTTGTACTGTGTCAGGAATGTCTTGATTTCTTGTGGTGCAAGATCACGCGCTGGTGTGTCTTGGCTCTTTGGAGGGTTCAAATTCACATCTTCTTCTGAATCATCCTTTTCAACTGGAGCATCCATCTCATATCTCTTCTCCAACATAGAAATGAAACTATTCGCACCGTTTTTCATCTGATCCCTGGTGAACAATGATGAGTCTACCGTGTGTTCAGTAGACAAAAGTGGGGTGAGCAAGGTAGCATGAACTACAGCTGGTGGTAAATTCTTTACATCATCACAATCCTATTCTTCAATCCAAAATGAAATGTCACATTCTTAACATACGCCTTCCTTGCAATCTCAACTGATTGCTTCATACTAACCACAGACTCCCCAGATGCTCAGTGTGTTTAATGGTATGAGAAAGATTGCAAAGGAATTCCTCCATAACGTCATTTCACATTGTATTTGCAGAAATTAGACCATAAACAGTGAACAGTAACAAGGACAAGTTGGATTTCTGCTTTCACCTTAACTCGAATACACACTGAAGCTGTGGTTCCTGGCGAGGACGATGTAGGGACATCATTGTTTCCAAGATTTGCTGCATTAATTCCATCTTTAGAAGTAAGTATGTACATAATGATTGGGGAAAAAATAACACAGAGTGAGCCTGTATGAATGTATGTACAAAAAATGCTGAAAAGAAAGAGTACCTGCTCCGAATATAATCAGGATCCTTAACAAAACCTTTTTCACCATCCGTTTGATCCTGTCCCAGACCACCCCTGTATCTGATACACCAATTCCAATTGTCTCCCCAGTGATTACACTTTCACGTTTCACCATATTTCTTTCTGGTGCTCTATCTTTCTTAGCCTTAGCCTTATACACAGACACAATCTTCCAATGCAAGTCAAGAAGTCTGGTGCCATTGGCATCAGACTCATTCACCCCATACTCATTTACAAATGTGATCAAATCAGCACAATGTAGCTCTTCTAGTTCATGCTGTGTTAGACTCCTGTTTTACCATGACCAGAGGTAGATGAAGCTGTAGCTTCTTTCTCTGCCAACACTGTTTTAAAATGTCTTGATTCTGAGCCAATGGTCCTTGTACAGCGGTCTGGACACTTGAAACACTTCTTCATCAAACTGCTGGTATTTCTCTGTATCACCATCAGCAACATCCCGGTGTGGCTCAAAATCTGCTTTGGGGCTATTAGCTTTAACTCTTTTATTCAGATAGAGACATCGGTAGACTATTCCGTGGCTTGTTTGTTTATTTCTGTACATTTAGCATAGCCATCTTCAGTAACAGCAATCTTATCTTCTATAAACTTAGATGTTTTTGGGGCAGTGACTTTGAACCCCAAACCATTGTTCTTCGTTCTTCTTCTTGTGTTAGCTCATTTTGGTATCTTTAGCAGAACCTGTAATTGTTTTTATTAGATGATGATCTATAGAGCTAGAGCTGAACAGACAACAATCAGTTAGAGTGAGAATTTATCTGTGACAGTGATAAAATATAAAATCTATATGAATTCAGAAAACATAGCGAAGAACAACTTTTCAATGTCAGCACTCATCACTACATTGATCGGCTTGGTAAATTCA
>JALLAY010001324.1:0-10762 GCA_036939635.1 Cyclotella baltica | reverse complement strand
TGTGATGTGGGCCGCGCGGCGAGACAGTCTCGAGAAACATCAAAAAATGGCGGGAAATGAAGGGGAGGTGTCAAAAACGTGAATATGGTGTGTTGCCTCCTTATTTTTACTCGGTACGGAGGTTGGTGCCTACTTATAGTGGCGCATTTGCCCGCGAATTTCGATCTTCACAGGTGTCAAGGAGGAGCCGAATCTTCCGTGGATGGGCTGTTGTAAAAAGATACCTATGTAGCTATCACCCTGCGCGTCTATTGCTTGTAGCTCATTAAAAGCAGCGCTCACTGCTCACCGAATCTTCCCTATTTCAACACACCTACTTATACCAACATCACCCATCAAACAAACGTCACATTTTCAAGCAAAGAGTTCCCAAGAACGCACATAAACAATAAACCATGGCACGAACCCTCCCCATCATCGCCCTCTTCACCCTCCTAGGCTTTACCGCCGCTTTCTTCAAACAGGCAGTCCCTCGTCAAGAGACGAACAAGCCTCTTGCCGCTGCGACGACGTCATCTGCTGTCAGCGATATCTTCGATGAGCTTGACAATCCCAATGTAGTTAGTGACCCAAGCATCACCCCCGCCAGGAAATGTGGTTTCTGCATGGGAGTGAGTAGAGGCGGTTTGTTTGTGTTGGTTTGTGTTTCTGAATTATTTGATCGATTTGTTTTGCTGTGGTTCGTATTGACAGTTGCTGAATCTTGGTCAATCCAATTTGTGTGTGTGCGTGATGTTTGATGGCTGTGTTTTATGTTCACACAACTAACTTGATTATTCTCTCACCTCGTTCTCGCAACAGTGAGCCGGGCAGACGAACTGCCCCGTCAGTGGTCTCTAACCACTGATTGCAGTTCGTCGCCTAATAGCGGATGGGCGGTTGCTTCAACATCAAGGTTCTAGTGCGATCAACTCTTTGATAGCACTTTCGTTCTAGCTCACGTCTGCATCCGTAAAGGAACATCAGTACTTTAGATGATTCTGCGACTACTATACACCTACACGATAGAAAAAGATCAGCAGAAAGAATGGTCGGTTTGTTTTATCTCCACATGAACACAACTGTAATGAAAAGTTTACACCTCATCAATTATGAGCTCGTGCCCACACCGTAATGACTTATCTAGATTCCTCAAGGATAGGGTTTAGGTGCTGAAGAATGCCTTCCAAGGTGGAGGCAGGTGTTGGGGGTATATGAATATAATAATTTCATCCTCTTTGGGTCAATGCCATTTTTGGGAGTGTGTTGATTTTCCCCATTCTTTTTGCACATTAGTTTGATAGTCTAATTTATTTCTTCTTGTAATGGATCTTTACTATCGAATTTAAGTATTGCGTCAGTAGCTATTACTCTTAGTGGGGACGCGTTGAGAAATGGAGAATTTCTCTTTCATTGGTTTGCTTTGAATCTGGTCAATCCCATTCCATGGTACCGATCTTTTACTTAGCTGTTGGGGCTCCTTCACAACTATTGGAGCAATAGCACATTGCTTCATTTTGATGTTCACTGTAAGTGCTTTATTAGTAAAAAACTCAACATCCTGGGAGAGTATGTCAAACACTGCAGGTTGCTTGATGGTTGATAAAGTACAATGGAGAAGAACAAATGCATTCATCCTAAACCATGCATAAGTCACAAGATACACTCGTATGTCCTTAAGTACAGACGGTTTCATTTTTTGAAAAGATTCTGACATACATTCAACCATTTCTTTGCAGCATCCGTGCATTAAAACTTTTCTTTCTGTTCTATTCATGTCTCTAAAAGTGATGTGCCATGTTCCTTGCCCAGGCAGATGGAAGTCGTTCTGATCTGCATGTGCGTAAATAAATCTATTGTCAATTGTGACAGACACCCAATGAAGAGGATCCCTGTGCTTCATTTTGTGTAATTATTTTCAAAGCAATTCATATCAGGAATATTTCACATATCCTCACACCAAACACACATTGACACAACAAAGAAAAAGTGTGGAGTGCAATAACGTAGAAATCAATAAAATGATGAATCAGACTGCAACTCCCAAAGAAGTCTTCACAATTGAATGGAGCAAAATAACCCAACATCAACTCAAAGACTGAAGGCTTCTTTATCCCACTAGATGGATGTGATTACATGATGATTTTGGGTGAGATTTGTGCAGGTGAAGAGTTTGGGATCCTATGCTTCAAGTACCGTGTCCTGAACCATGAGTGCCCACATGTGGCAGATATGTCGGTTCCTGATCTGGCTGGCTCTGTAGCTAAGATTAAAGGTAGAATATTGAATTATCAGAGTGACAAAATATGATCACTTTTATCTAGTCTGTGTTTGTTCAAGCTAACTCTTCTGAGATCAAAGATCTCGTGTAAAGATACCATTGCATATCCCATAACTTGTGCACATTTCCCATAGATAAATATCAAAGATATTGAATTCATAAATATGTCCAGGATCTAGTATCATTAATCTCAGTCAGCACGAGGTCATTCTCCATACCCCTTGGTTGACTAGGATTGCATCGCATATTTATTTAGTACTCTAATGTAATAACACTACAGTTAGAGGTAACAATATCCATCTTGCCCTTGAGATAATCTTACCAAATAACCCATATGTGTGGCCGTGGCAGTTCATACATGGGTTGCAGTCTTGAAAGTTGACATTGTTTTGCATAATATAATATAACAGAGAGCTATCATCTGAAAGATGTACCTTGAAAATGTCAGCTGGAGTAATCAAGGCGCTCCTTTAGCTTCAAACTTCAAAAACCTGAATTTTCTTGAGATTAAGGTTTCTCTTGTTTCGACATAGCCAAAGGATGATGCAAACACAGTTTCAAATAGTAGTATACAATGTAGCAACAACTTGCTTTGAATTGTTGTTGCAGTGTCGAGAAGGAAGACCCAAACATGGTGGTAGTCATTCGAATCTTGAGCAAAGGTATCGCCAATTGATTCGGCAGGAGACAGTAAATATCACCAAGCTTGGATCATTCTCACATCAACTCTTTAAAAAGATCAGGATTAGTACAGGAGCATACTCTCTTCTATCAGAAAAGTCATTTATTATCTTGCTTGAACAACGGAGACATAAAGTTGAGATATGTGACGGTGTCTTAGTCCTTGACAGAACACCAACAGAACCAATATCAGCCAAAGCTGTGGAGACATGCACTGCTAAAGAGACAGCAAAGATGTGATAGGGGTGGCAGACGATTGTGGCAGATTGGTGGTGTGTGTATTATGGATTGTCGGTGAGCAGCAATCTCATGGAGGTGCGAGGGGCAAGCAGCCAATTTTACTAGCTTTCACTAGTAAAATCTTGGAGTTCGCACACGATTGGCGGGAGTTATCTCACTATTGGCACAGGATTTACATATGTATGGGAATTATCTCACTACTGACACAGGATTTACGTATAAATGATCGATACTTGCCACCACCAAAAAATCATCCACAGTGTTTACAAGGAATGTTAGGCCCTGAAGGTGTACTAAGCTTGACAATTCACTACATAGTTGCTAACACTTCGTTGCTAATGGTTGACATTAGATTGTGTGCATGAATTGGATTTATCAAGTTATCTTTCTTATACATGGCTAAACCTCAAATTTGTATCCTTCTTGAAAAGCAGAAGGATTACGTGTCAACCAAAACAACTATGAAATGAACTTATCCTAACTAAGGACTTGTCAAGTCCACCATGTCAGCAGCAGCAGCAGTGACAGAACTTCTCTGTGGAGAGCGTTTTGATGGAGTTGCTTGAGGCAGCCCTTTCTTCTTAGGAGTATCTGCAGGCTTTTCCTTGAAACGCTGAGCAAGACCCTTCACGTCAAGTGCATCATCCCCAAAGGCATAACCAACATCAATATTTTCAGGGCATTTGGGAATGGCTCCGTCAGGTTTGAACCCAAATTCAGTTTTTGCGACATTTTCACATTGTGTGCTGCAATGGATGTAGTGGTAAAGGGGGTTTCCTGTAAAGCCAAGCTTCTCAAAGCGAGGGATGTCACATCCCAGAAATCGAATTTCATCAGAATCAGGCAAACAATCTGGGCAAAGTGCCAAGGGACAAGACTGGCAGCGATACAAAAGTCCACCAGCTCCAGAACTATTTTTTCCGCATTCGTAACATCTGTGATGGCAACAGGATTGAAAATCCTTCGCTTTGATGCCACAGCAAGATGCATGGCAGCTGATGGGGCACTGAGGACATTCAATTAATGTGCCTGAAGTATGTAACCAAAAAACAGATAGAATAAGTATTATGTGTCAATATAAAACCAATAACTATTGCGAAACTCACCACCATCTCCACAAAATTGACAAAAGTCTTGGTGAATCCACTTCTTCTTTCCTTTCTTCTTTTCCTCCACAGCTTTAGGAGCAGAACCACTCTTAGTCTCTCTCCAACAGCTCTGCTCCCCCGTTTCCAATGTGTACTGATTGAGTGCCAGGACAGGAACAAGAGCTTTCCCATATCCAGAGCCTTTTCCCTGCGTCATAACAATTGTACTCTTCCTTACCCTCTGACCTTTTCCCATTTCTTCCATGTTCTGCCCCTGTACTTCCTTCCAATCCTGCTTGAGCTTGTCAAGAAACTTATTCTTTGGACCAGCATTTCCTGCCTTCTCCTTCTCTTCTCTCAGTTTACGAAAGTCAACCCCAGAGAATGCCATTGTATCAGTTAATTCCTTCCCATGTTCAAAATCTTTTGCAGTTTTGGTGGCACCCTGGAGCTTCCCATCCGTTGCGTCTTCCGCACGATTACGATATGTGATATTGTCAATGTCAGAGTCGGTGGGCAGGTCATTGGAAGAAGCAAATATGGCATTGGCTCCAAACTTCAATGTTTCCAAAAGATCACTTGTTGACACATCAACCTCTTCCTTGCCATCAGCGCTGGCACCGCGGTTCACCATCTGATCAAGATACAATTTCTTTTCCTGGCGTTCAACAACACGTTCCTCTACTGTGCCAGCACTCAAGAGACGATAGACGTGAACTGTCTTCTTTTGACCAATCCTGTGAACACGAGCCATGGCTTGAAGATCTGGCTGTGGATTCCAGTCACTATCATAAAGACTGAGTGATGTGTAGAAAGTATATCCAATCTAAATGCATGAGCCAATATGAAATCTGTTAAATTGATGTATGAAAAGTAAAAATTACTCACATGCAAGTATCTGCAGTCTGGAGGTTGATCCCGAGACCACCCGACCTCGTTGACATGAGGAAAATGAAATCATTACTTCCGGGTGCGTTAAACTGGTTGATAATGTGATTTCTCTGAGCCCTGGGAGTCCCTCCATCAAATCTAACATACCTCCAACCACGCATGGCACAATAATCCTCCAATATATTCAACATGGACGTGAACTGAGAAAAGATGCATGTTCGATGACCCTTCTTGAAGAGTGAAATGAGAATTCTGTCTAGTACTGCAAGCTTTCCAGATGTGGCAATTAGTTCTTCCAGGCTGGTGTTGGAAATCTCTTTCTCCGCAAAGTCATAGAGATAAGGGTGGAGACAGACTTTTCTCAACTGCATGACGAGATTTCGGAGCATGAGGTTGGAACGGCTTTCATTATCGTTGGAGTCTTGTGCAGCTTGTAATTTAACAAGGGCATCAACTTCTTTCATTAAAAATCCTTTGTACCAAAAGATTTGGCTCGCACTGAGTGGACAGAGAATCTTTCCCGCCACAGGTTAATTATAGATTGTTTCACTCTGACAACACATAGTAGAATACACACACACCTTAGTCTCAATCTTCTTCGGCATCAACTTCTCCACCTCAACCTTCAACCTCCTAATCATAAACAACTTCAACAACTTATTCGCCTTCAACAACATATCGGGGTCAATCCTATTATGCGTAATATCAAACGCACTCTCAAACTTGTCCGGCGTGGTAAAAAACGTGGGATACAAGTAGTTAAGGACAGCAAACAGCTCCACCAGGTTGTTTTGGAGGGGGGTGCCGGTTAGAATTACTCTGGTCTGGCAGTGGATTTTTCGGGCAGCTTCGGAAACCAGAGTGGTTTGGCTTTTGATTATGTGCCCCTCATCCAAGACGCAGAGGTTAAAGTACGTGCTGCGGATCAGACCGAGCAATTGGTGATTTTTAATCATTTCGTAGGTAGTGACTACAATGTCATATTTGAGAATTTCGTGTGTCATGAGATGTTTTTGATGCTCACGTTCCTCTGGGTCGGAGGAGTGGAAACGAAAGTGTTTGAGTGTGGGTGCATGTTTGGTTACTTCGGCACACCATGAGTAAAGCACGGAGAGTGGGCAGACCACAAGAGATGGACCGGTGTACCCCTTGCTTTCTTTCAGGTAGGCAATCAAACTGATGGTTTGGAGTGTCTTTCCTAGACCCATCTCATCACCCAAAATAAAGGGCATACCAGACTGATGCATATTCAACATCCATGAAAGACCAATCATTTGATAATCACGTAGGGGAGTGGTGACAATGTCAGGTTGAGACCCGAGATTGACGGGGACAGGAGTCTTCTTCTTATCAACCACTTGGGAGTTGGCTTTTAGAAGCATACGGACTTTGCTGTCTACAAATGGCTCAAGGGCGTCAGAGTTTCTGGTCATAAATTCAAGACGGGTGGTTTCATCTTTGACCATGAGTTTTTTAATCTCATCGTTGTGTTCGAGACGTTCCGTTTCCCATGCAGCTTTGACACGTGGCTTTTTGGGCTTATTGGTATCGGCTTTGACAGCAGGTTTCTTTTTGGGTTTGGGGGCATCTTCAGTGAAGGTTCCGTGGACATAATTCATGCCCGTGACAGTGTAGTTGTTTGTTTTCTTAATGATGTGACCATTCACACTGTATAAGAAATTATTATGTATTATTGTGAGCACTTGAGTAAGTAATAAAAATAGTACATATAATGACTGACAAAACTCACATCATGGTGGTGCTCTTGCGTTTACGGCCGGACTTCCTCGTAGCACCGGGAATGGCAATGGCAATCTCACGTGCAGCAGCCGCAGCCGGTACAGCTTCATTCGCATTGGGCTCGTATTCATCCTTCTTCTCTTCCTGGGTCGATCCAAACGAAGACTGCTGCTTGTAGCCTGCGGCCGCAGAGGCCTTACCAACAACCCTAGCAACCACTAAATTTCTCGTCTGCTTCGAATACGTGGCAAACAATGTCTTCCAAGTCCCCAATCCCCCTTCGACATTACGCAAATTAATCCCGTTCAACGAAATAATGGTGTCTCCAACTTCAAGGGGGGATTGCGCATTGGCCTTGCTGTAGACTTTGCAAAATGCATTGTCATCTTGGATGCCGACGCCGAGGGTGCCGGGGGGCAGTGTTATGTTGATGGTCGTTGAGGTCATTGCAGTGAAGGCGAGGGGCGGGGGAGGGGTGAGGGGCGATGCAGCCAGTGGCTTGTGGTTTCCGTCGGGAGAATGATAATAATGGGCGGACGTGGACGACGTGGATCAAGTATCAAATCTCATTGGATAATAAGGTATGCGAAACACATCATGTGAAAATGGGATTATTCGATTTTGAGGGGGTAAAAATCAGGGCAAAACCAAAATGCGTTTCGAAATACCCGTATTGCGGCATTAAAATGATCTTTATCGGGGATTTTTTCGTCAATATCCCTGTTAATGGGTCACATATAAAAAGGCGCGATGATGGATTTCCCGCCACAATGATTGGCATCAATGGACATGTTGGTATTGTGTGGTATGCTATTAATGCGCGAAAGCTGAGCAGTTGTACCAAATACATAATCATTGATTGCGTTACATGCGCATAATTTTTTCACTATATTAACAGGCCTGACCACCGAAATGCCAACATGATCCCACCATCCCAAATCCCAAGAACCACCGCCGCGCCACCCATCATCTCTCTCAACATCCGACCAGCTCTTCTTGCCTCTCCCCGAAACGAAGCAGCGCGGCCGAAGCACCTCACAAAGATGCTACTGTCATCGCGTATCTTCATCCTATTATTAAACGCAATTGTCGTTTCATACTCACCCGTCATAGCCTTCTCGTTCTTCGCCCCACCACTCAACCGCTTCGACACAAAAGTTGCAGTAGATGGGAAATCCACAGTTCAGGTGTACCCTCCACCGCATGCAACACGTAACAATGTAACGCTCACAGACTACATGCGTTTGCCTGTCGAGCAGTATGTTCTTATACCTATGCCTTTGGGGTCAAGTCTGACTCGAGTTGGGAGAGATGGTGAACTCAGACAACAATCTGAAAGAAATAGTGGCGGCAGCCTAGGAGCCCCTCTATCGACGGGTGAATTATTCAAACTGGAAGTTCCAACAATAACTTTCTTCACTCTCAGTTTGCAGCCAGTCGTCTATGCGACAGTACAACCTCAGTCGAATCGAGTTGTTATATCATCAAATAAATGCATATTACATGGATCGCCATTCATCGAGAAGGTGAAGTTGAACGATCGATTTATCTTCAATGTACAGTGTACTTTGACATGGAAAGATTCGTCAAACAACCATGAATTGCATGATAGGAATTTTTCAAAGCTAAATATAGAACAAACACAGAATGACGGTCCTTGTTCCATATCAGCCGAAACATACATAGACGTTGACGTCAATGTCCCAAGACCATTCAGCTCCATACCTAAACCAATATTACAAAGAACGGGAAATACGGCAATGAAACTCAGTATGAAATTCATTCAACGTAACTTTGTCCAAAATTTGTCCAGAGATTATGAGAAGTGGGCTTGTGATGAGAAGTACAGGCGTTTTAGGGCTTCGTTGTCTAAAAGTGAGAGTGTTGATGTCCCTTTGAATGTGTGATTGTTGAAATGTAGCATTGTTAACTTATAACATGTAGCTGGTTTTTATTTAAGTAGGATGGTATCAGGTCGATGCATGTGAACATGTATACCGTCTAAATTTGGTTTGATACATGCCATTCAAATGAAATTACTTTGGAATGATAGTAATTCGAAATAACTTACAAGTTGATCAGGATTGTCCACTAGCAACATGCTGGCAGCAAAAGATGGGTTTTGATTGCAAAGGAGTTCAGAATGAATAAATGGTACACAACTAGGTATGTTGAAGACTGCATTGCTCCATGAAATTGTGGTCTAAAATGATGAAAATATTACATTACTAGCCGCAGTACGCTTGGTTTCATGTAATTGGTCCAATCATTCATTTTTATTGCCAATTTTTGTCATGGATAGTCAATATTTTTCTCCATAAATCATAATTACCCTTCTTTTCTTCAACACATTCTTGCACTTGACTTTACTAATCATTTATTTTATCTGTTCAATCTCTCAATTAAGTTGTTTATCTTTTGAGGTACACAAAGAAAAAGGTTCCTTGAATAGTGCTCCAATTAGAAAGAGAGACTTGTTGGGATCGTCAAGAGGGTGAAAGGCTTCTGAAAAGCAGACAATCATTCTTGATTTACTTTGGTTTACTATTTGTTTTCTAAGCCCACAAATGATTAAATAACTTGATCAAGGCATTGACAAGAACTACATTAGTAGGTTAAAGTAAATGAAAATAGTAATGACAAGTTCACCAGTGATAAAGATTAGTCTGAGAAATTGCTGAAGAAATGAAGAGTAATTTTGATTTGTCGAGAAAACATTGAACATTGATGACTAATTTGGTGATAAAAATGAATGAATTTGATAATTACAGGAATGATGATGTAGAAAAGAAATGGTGGATAGGTTAGAGGTGGTGGTAGTTTTTTAATGTTTGAGTTCGGCGTTCTGTAACTTTGTGATTATTGGGAACAAGCAGACAACTGATGGGTGATTTTGAATCTACGAAACGCAAGCTTTGTAACAGTGGTCAATTGGACGTTGTAGCTCTGACGATCATAACATTATGAGGGAAAGGTTGAAGCCAAGATTTTACTAGTGGTTGGATTGAATGCTCTGTAGAATATGAAAGGCACATTGCTGCAGTAGAAGGCAGAACAAGACCATTGATGGAAATAAAGGAGCTCATCATGATCATTTCAGTGATAAAAATAACTAATGAATCAACAATAATATTGAAGCTATGATCCCCACAACAACAAAGGCAGGCAAGAATAAACCCAACCCAGTGGCAGAGAGCTCAGCTCACGTTCGTTCACGTCCTGTGTAAACCATGCTTTTATTTTAACGTCACATTTTGTCTTCCTTCTAGTTCTATCTTGTTCCGTCTCATTGTGGGGCGCCGGAGATGTGGGTTCATTCCGATAAGTCAAAGTAAGTAAAAAGTGAATGCACAATGATGGCCGAGCGCTGATCGCTCAGCTTCCCCTTCCCCACCACTCCACATCGCCCAAGTTCCAATGGCTGACAGCTGAGGCTAGATCTGAACTATCAATATGACTGCTCAAATGGACCAGCTCTTCATCATTGTCCCCCCCATCTCGATTGTAGCCCGTGCAATGAAGATGGGGGGAGATGATGATGAAAGCCATACAAGCCATTGGGGTGAGTGGTGATCAACCTGAAATGGACACATCCAATTCTTATAGATTCGGATCATGTCCTAGGTTGAATATTATGCTATTTGTCTTCATTGTTGTCCTTCGTCCCCATCTATTGCTGTAAAATCAATGAATGGAGACAGGAGACAACGATAAAGGACACATGCTGAACAAGCCAACAGGGCAAAGTTATAGCTTCTCCTACAGCACTGGCAACCTATCACTACCCCGCTTGATCGATTGGGATGGTTGTTATCGGTTGTTGGTCACTACCTGAGAAGTTACAGGTACGTACGTGGCCGCC